>VYZT01051519.1:5748-16577 GCA_013400735.1 Pomatostomus ruficeps | reverse complement strand
TTCCTTCCTTCCTTCCTTCTATGGCCACAGATGAGTTCTCTAACAATTTCTTAAAATATATATTCAATAATGGATGAATGTGCTGGATCTGCCATAGATCCATAAAATTTCCAGACAGAAAAGTTTCTGTGGAGTGGTGTTGGAGAGCAAATATCTTAGGTACTGGTGCACTACGAGTAAATTAAATAATGGCAGATAACATTCCCATGCACTAACGTGCAGTCATCCAAACAAGTAAATTGATAGAACAATCATTATTTTGATCCAGGTCAATTAGGAACATCTCAAAAGTCTTCTGAGCATGGGTAAGGATGTAATATTAGTAATGCATGAGGTTATCTTCAGGATTTCCAAGGCAGCCCAGAAATCTCTGTGTCATATTTTCAAGCCTCCTTGAAAATCTTAGAGTGTTTATTTGTTGGGGCTTTTTTGTTTTGTTTTCTTTGGGTTTGTTGTTTGTTTGTTTGGGTTTCTTTTTTTTTTTTTTTTTTTTTAAGGAAAGAATAATTTGGTGCAATAACATGCCTCCTGGAACTATGACAGAGGCATAGATTTATAAACTTTATAAACTTCAGCCTCGTCTTTTCATCTTCCTGGCCTTGTGTTCTTAAAAAACTCCAGACACAGGCATGCCCAAATTTTATACTTAAAATTTCTCTCCATAACTAGTCTTGCCATTTTCAGCTGAGCTTACAATAAAGTTATCTCATATCTCACACTCATTATCTGTAATATCAGCAGAATGGAAGAACAAAATATATTTACAGTTAACAATTAAAGGGGAAGGTTTCAAATCTCATTGCATTATGATATCTTATGGCAATATCCGCACACTGCTAGCATGTGCCAAAAGCCAAGCCTAAATTATTTCAGTATATGGTTAATGAATCTGAATTTTTCTGCTTAGAAGAAGGAAATCGTATGGATACAATCATAACCTGAAGTCATGCTATTCATATCTGGGTTTGTATCAGAAACCTTTTCCTTATTTTTCATAGTATTTTTCACTATGTTGTTGCTAGATAAAAGACCTAAACAAACAATAAGGAAACCAAGCAATAGTTGTAACTATGTACATAGTACTCTAATATGAACAAAGTGATGACAGCTGAAATAATGCTTTCCCATGGCTTTGTTTTTCATTTTTAGTAACACGGCACTTGTGCTCTTCATAGAAATATGGCACAGACAGCTATTGTCGGGGGGCCTCCTTTCTAACAGTGTTTTAAAGTGTACATATTAGGGGTGTTTCTGTTTTAATGAAATGTTATCCCAAACACTACCTTATATGCTGTGCTTTAGTTATGTTTTTGTAAAACATTTAGTTGCAAATGACTACAGAGAAAGTGAAGCATTCCCATAATGCTAAAAACCTCAGCATAGATACACCATTTAGTCTTTGAAGGCTTGAGATGCAAAATGTGCCATACTGCTATTTCAGAGATAAACACTTAAGGCCTATAAACACACTAACTTCGTGGTGTTTTCACACCTGCAATGTTCTCACATGTCAAGAGAAGTCTTATCAAATAAGAGGTACTGGAGTGTAGCTTGAATTGAGATTCCTGAGCAGTACAAGCTTTATTTATCCCTATGTTTTCCTGGGTGAAATCCTAACATTTCTAAACTCAGCTTTTAATCAAGAATTTTGTCCTTGTTTTCAACAGAGTTTGAGCTTGAGTCACCCATTTTTACTCCCTGTGGAGAAAAAAAAAGTGAACTAGAATGTTGATGAGGGAGAGGAAATTAGCTTGCTTAGCAAGGCACGAGGTATTCTCTCCCCACACAGGAGGTTATTGCAGGGTAGTGAACTAAGTCTGCATGGAAGGTTCCAGTGTGGTTTTGTAAGAGCTCCCATAAGGATGGTAATGTAACCCTGCACTGAATTTCACCATGTTTCAGAGGAGCTGTGCTGCAGCTCCCAATAGGAAGGACCTCAATTACAAGGTCACGCTGCAAAGCTGAGCCACCAAAAATGACACCAAACTCCATGACTCCCTGCCAGTCTTTAGAAATCAGAAAGAAAGCAAACTTGTCTGATGTTCCAAAGATCATGATCCTGACCAATATCTGAATAAATTTATAACACGTATAATGAATACATGAATTTATAACACTGTTTTAATTCAGCTAGTATATTCCAGTTGAGTACCAGAGTTTTAAAATTTACCATGAGGAGAGCAAAGACAATTCAAGAAAATAGACATATAAATTTAGCCCTGGTAAATAAACAAATTACTGGGCTTTCAGTTACTAATCAGTTTAACTGCACTTCTCTAATTCATTTGACTGGATCAGCTCTAGGGAATTGCCAAACAAAGACAGAGAGAGGAAAATGTTATTTCGCAGAGTGCCTTGTGATGTACGTATTACATCCAGTACTGCAGCTTGTCTGCTCGCTGATGACAACAGGCCGTGCCGTCAATGTCGTGACCCCTGAAAGGCTGAGGGGCATCACTCTCAAAGGGTTAATCTTTTCCACCTGTTGCTGACCACAGAGCAAGCTCTCCTGGCAGGTCTCCTTCCAGGAGAATGTGGCCCCTGAAGTTTGTGGGAGTGGGATGCTGCAGTAAATGCTCTCCCTAAAAAGCACTGTAATCTGGCACACTCACCCCAGCTCTCTGGTGGAGAGCTCCAGTGGTAAAACAAGCTGTGAGCCAGTGATCTGTGAATTGAAAGGCAAGGGTAAAGATGGGGTATGACCCCCAAAATATCTCAGTCAGGTCACTGTGAGGGTTACCATGAGCTGCATAATACTGTGTTGCTGGTTTGGGCTCTTCCTTATGAAAATATTAGAATCAACTCAATCTTAAACAGAAAAAAAAATACTAGAAAAGTCAACAATATTGAGATTGAGATGGAATTTCAGTCAAAAGCAAGCTGTTGGAAGTCAAAGCTGTTGCTCTTCTTAGTCAGGACAACTGTTGTGATCTATTAGGTGCAAGCACACATAAAAAGCAAAGGCATAAAACCATTCTCACGATGTAGCCACTATAAATATAGGGAATATATTCTGAAGATTCAAGGTATATTTATGAAACCTAAATTCTTTTTCTTTCCTTGTGATTAATTTGATATCTGAATCATACCCACCTGGGGAGTTCCTCAGACACCATAAATATTTTACCTATAAAGTAACTGATGCAAGACCATCTCTGACATCTGCTAAATTTTTCTACTTATGCCCTTTGCTGCTTTGCTACTCAACCACATTGCCTATTTGAGCTTTTTATTCCTGTGAAGAAGTTTTTGTCAAGTTTTCTTGTTGACCAAAAGAAAGATCAGCAGAAAAACCCCTGTAAAAGTCCTTTCATCAAACTGTCTACCTAGAGGAAGATTGGACCCGTATTTATAGCATAAACCTAGGACTCCTTAAGTCTTCCAGGCACTGCAGCTTGCAAGTGACCTTGACCAAAACACTCCAACTACAACCTTAAAAGTTCTTTAGTGTTCTAATGCCTCCTCTATATTGCCATGTGGTAGAAGTCTCCGCTCCAAGGCAGGACTATATGCATATGTATTGTGATCCTAAAGTCAAAATAGTTGTGGAGTTAAGGGAGTTATCCTTTTGAACTAGGAAGTTGTGAAATGCAAAGGAAAGAGTGTGCAAAATAACCTGTCTGATCAGATACAAGTTGCCCTCTCTATGGTGAGAAGGGTCTAACTGTTGGAACTTCAGCCATTAATTTGCCTTCAAAGGCAGCTTCTTGATTCCAAAATGCAGGAAAAAACAGTAGTATCACAGAAAAGTGCATATCCCCAATAAGCTGGGTCCAAGCTCTCAAAATTTGAATCAGATCGTGCAACATTAAGAAACATGTATTTTAGGATTAATACGCTTTCTCCAGATCTTTGAACATTTACTGTACTAGGGGCCTGAATGTCCATCTGCTGGTGAGCCACCATACTGATAAGCCACGTATTGCAACCCAGAAGCTCGCTTCCTCTGCAGCCTAAATGTAAGAAGACACTTCAATTCACTGGATGTTATAGCTCCGTCTATATTACCTTTCTGACAGATAAAAAAATAACAGGGAGAGAAAAAAATTATTCCTAACCCACACACTTGTTCATCTGCCCTGTCCCTCCCTTCCTCAGTACTTGTCTGTATGCATATATGGTAAATCCACAAATTGCTTTAGAAAATCCCATCACCACTTGGAAAATAACATGTGGGTACAAGACAATGAACCATTGGAGTTTTGTCATTGCCTGCCCACGTGCTGCCCTGATGCCATGCTCTGCTTCCTTGCATGCACAGAATTTCTCCAATTCTGGCAGCCTGGCTGCTCGTGCAGGCAGCACAGGTGTCCTCCAGTGGAGTTCTACCTGGGAACGTGATGGAAGCAAGATTAGGATGAGACATAGCAAAAATGTGGGCATTGACGTTCAAGTAAGGAAGTTAACAATGCAATTAGTGTGTTATAATTATTCAATTAGTGTGTTAATATGACAAATTACATTTTTCAAAGTATGCTTTAGTCATAATAGCATTATTTGTTTTCTGCTCTTCACCCAGGCTTTCAAAGATTTATTTCCTTTTGTATCTTGTGGGGTTTTACTATACGAGGCTGATTGAAATTTCACAACTTACCAATCAGAAGTGAACACATTAGGAAAAAAAGTCCTTCTTGGAGAATATTAATTACCATTTATTTTAGCAAAGCAAAGAAACTCCTATGAAAAATTCACTACACATTCCTTTAGAAGCTTTCAAATATTTCCTACCCCAAACAGCACTTTCTTTATATCTATTGAGGGCCCCATAAAAGCTGCTCATGTATATATTTCTATAGAAATCAAGTGACCATGCTTTCCATATCTGGCATTCTAAGAAACAGAGAAAGCTTTATTTCTGGTTAGCTCTGCCAGGTTGGGCTTTTCTTCTTTAGGTTGGTCATCAATTGTGTCAATGTCTCTGTAAGTAGAGCTGGTGTTAAATAAGAGATTGGTCAGCTATAAATTATCTGAAGCCCTACAGGACATCCTGAAAGGCACATGAAGAATTGGGCTTCATGTTGTCCTGTGTGACTTCTGGGTATTCATCACTAATGGACCATGCAAGAGGGTTAAGGCTGCAATTTACCGAAACCTACTTCAGAATGAACATTGGAGAACTAGAGAGAGGTAAGGGCAGAATAATGTGGAGAGGATTTGTTTCAGTTCTGTTAAAGCCTGATTATTCTGCAAGGTACTTCTTCTGCAGACAGAAGAGCAGAATAGCAAAGTGCACAGGTGGGTAAAAGGAGATGAAAGTTAGGCTTTCCTATGATAAATGTTGTGGCTTTTGCTATGATGACTGTTATCTAACAGAAAACATAAAGTAATGAAGAGGCAGAGAAATTTACTTTCTCTGCAGAGGACAATCAATGTCTTACATTTTAAATGTACAAACATTTTCAATCCTTGACATTCAGATTTATGTATTTAGTTATGATTGCAAATTGATGCTGTGGTGCATTCCTGGGAGGCACTGAGCTTCTGTCCGCGGTTCCAGGGGCTGCCGGGCTGCTCCAAGTTCCTGCAAGGTTTCACCCAACTCACCGACATTCCAGGCATGCCGAGGAAGGAGAGACAAGCGGAGGGGCTTCCCAGATGGTTTATTCGGCACCGGTGTCATGCCAGGGAAGCACCAGCACAGCGTATTACAGTTACATATATACCAACATGAGGGGACGGGGGGAGGGTAAATCATCCAATAGAGGAGCACTGCGGGGTTTGAATTTGGCGGACTTTGTGTAGGATTACACAATACAGAGCCCTCCATGGGGTGGAGAACCCATACTGAGGTGGGGGGAGGGGACAAAGCAGAGCCTGGCCACAAGATAGACCGAAACTGGCCAGAGCACACCGCAACAAATTGATGCCAGAGCTTTCTCACTTGTGTTACAACCATTTTATCAAAAAGCTAACTGCACTGATGAATCCAGTTGGAGAGAGACACAAGACAGCACTAATGCATGTTGGGAAGGCAAGTATCAGGTCTAGTCTGATAGATTAGAAGCTCTAATTTAAATCTTTAAATAATCAGATGTTCTAATCTAGTCTGATAGATTAGATGCTCTAATCTAAAAGCAGTGTAGTCATTTGCCTGCAACAGCTCCTAGCCTTCTTTGTCTTTGAAAATAATCAAAGATATACTGCTTCCACATGGGGATGTTTCACTCCAGGAGGCTTTATGCTTTGTGACCTAAACATCACAATTTAGTCTGTGTGGAGACTTTTCTGATAATCTGTCAACCCATAGTCTATTTATATCCACCGAATGCTCTGAAGTAGCTGCCCACAAAGATTTGAACACAATGATGATTACACTAATTCTAAAACAAGTTTCTGTGACAGAGTTTAAACCCCACAGGAGTATATGGTGACCAAGGATGTCCAACATGCTATTCACAGATGTTTCCAGCTCTCGCAAAGAAAGGGCATTTGGTTTATGAAAACAAGCCTTTTCTGCATCATTTGCAAAATGTAAATGTCAAAAATGTCTCTGAAATATAGAATTTCTATGTCACAGTAAAAAAAAAAGAAGAATGTTTTTATACCTTTCTTTTCAAAAACTTGTGAAATTTTACATTCAAAGGACAAAACTAAACTGTTATGTCTTAGGAAATGAAACATTTATTTCAAATAATATTTAGAATATTTCTTTGTAGTCAATACTCTCTCACACATACACACACTAAATCCATCTGTCCTAGCTCATGTTTTCAGGAAATGCATGTTAGCCTGGGATGGGGAAATGTGAAATCAGGACACTCATGATAGCAAATACAAGACATGTATCAGTTGTTAGCTTCACACTCAGGTTTGCAGATAATTAGCAGTTTGGTATGAAATGATGAAACTTCCCTCTGGAGGTTTCTAGATGGTATGGATTTACAACATATGGATCGCTCTTCAGTCTAATGACTCCAAAATGCTCCGTGTGCAGAAAGCATGCCTGTGAGATAAAAAAGGAAAGCGTTAAGTAAAAGGATCTTGTTTTCATGTTAAAAGTCTGGTATACAGGCAAATAAATACTTTTTTTTATTATATACATATATATAATTGCATTATAATATTAAAAAAACCAAACTACAAAACAAACAAAATAACAACCATTCTGATTGTTTCCTTTTTTAAAAAAACCACCCAGACAACTAATTGCAATTGAGGCTAATTTGATCTCATATCAGCCTTCTGACATATTCTAATTCCACATAATTTCATATATTGCAGAGAATAAACAGAATTTACTGTAAATCTCCTCTGCAATAGTGTATATTTTCTTTTACTTATCTGGCAGTAAGACTTCATGCAAGACATTTTATATATTATTGCTTCTGATAGGAAGCATTTTATTGTTACTGGTATCTTCATTTTTATAGTACCCTTTAGATAATGTAACGTGAGAGATATTAAAGTAGGTTATGGGGAAAAAAACTAACTCTGAACTGTGCTGTAGTTACAGTGTTCTTATGACTTTGAAGTTCTGAGGCCAGCCAGAGGTAATTCTTTTCCTCACCAACTCAGCTCAAAGCCTATTGATTTTGGGTGTGCCTTGAGGTGTGATGCAGCTTGTGGGCTACTGGGTTTGTCCTCACTTTTCTGCTACCTGCAGCCAACATTCATACAGGGTGACAAGGACACAAGAAAAATATTTCATTTTTTTAATCTTGTGTTCTCTTTCCTTGCCTTATAGCACTGAGTGAAAACATCATGTCAACAACTCCTTGTGTCACTTTTCTGCTCTGAACTGTCAGTTAATCCCATAAATCTCAGTCTACCTAGACAGTGTCACCTTTCCTTCCCAGTCTCACTGATGTTTGTCAGCATATTGTGTACTTCTAAGAGATAGACACATCAAAAGCTGACATAAAAGGGATGCTTCAAAACATCCCATGAACAACAGAAAACTATAATACATTTTACTGTGAAAATACAACAATGGGAGCTGTGTCCTATGGCCAGGACTCTGAGGAAATATCTTACCTCAAAATCAGAGGTAAAGTGGTTGAGTTTTTCATTCCATAATATAATGAGTCCCTTGTCTTGATTAATGTCTCAATATCTATTCCAACACTAAGAAATGACAAAAATAGATCAAGTTCATTAATAATAATTATAGATATTAGAATATTAAATATAAAGACAAAGATGGACACTGGTGTAAAGTGGACTGGTAGGGCAGGAAGAACTGAGCAGCTGCATAGTCTCAGCCAAGGCACGTGATCAGGAGCAGGCAAACACTGCACCATGGTACTCATGGAATAGGGCATGTTTTCAGGTAAGGAAAGCTCATTTTCTGAGCATTTTTTACTCTGATTTTCAGTGTCCATATAACCAGAGAGATGCCTTTCCTTGCTGCAACACTGATCTTCTTGGTATAACTGATACATCACTGTCTCTGACAGAATGAAAGATTTATAGAGAACATCCACAGAATATCGAAGGACTTTCTGTCTATGAAAGATGAGGTCACAGACATCACCAGCTTTAGGGAATACATAATTTCTCTCTTCTCTTTAGTTATTTACGTATTTCTGCTTTCCAGCCTACTGAAAATACTACAAATGTAGCCAAGCTGAGAATTGAAATCTGTTGATATTTTGGTGAGCTAGAAAAAGAAATGCTTCTCCTTTGGGCTAAAAGGTAATAAATAGTATTGGGGTACTGGCCTGGCTGCAGAAGAGAAAGCAAATATCAACAATTTGCTCAGTAGGAACAAAACAAGCAAACAAATAACCTCAAGCAAATATAACTCAAAAGCCTTATGAAGTAATAAATTAATTGGAGGGATTTTGATATATTTATGGTAAGAATATTTCTTTCTCGTAATTCAGAACACTTTTCAGCTACAGAATGACCAACACTGCCAGACTATATGAAAATAAAGTAACATATATTTGGGATTTTTTGCAACAAAGCTGTAGATAGTTCAAAGAATTAAAGACAGGCTTTGTAAACACCATGTACACTTGTACTTCTCAGACATGAAATGCCACAGCTACCTGTGGCAGTTCAAAGCTTTCTGAATAAAAAAAACAAACCCAAACAAATGAAGTTCTGCTGACTTCTATCAGTTTCTCAGATTATGATAGATTTTACAAGTGTTATCAACTAAATCTGATTCCACATTCAGCTCTCCAATATTTATTAAAGCTGCAGGCTGATCCTATCACCCTTGTTTGGGTGGGTAATCCTAATTCCTCTAAGAACTCCTATTGATATCTTGTAAATAGGATTTGTAAAAAAAAACCCAGGGCTTGGTAAGAAGACTGATAATATGGTTGTCTATAAAGGAAGAATTAAAAACATTATCAACAGTAGACCTGTGTGTCTTTCTGCTTTCCTTGCAATGGGAAATGAAGATGGAAATATGTTCTTTTCTTAAGGGGTTATTGTTGCCTTACAATGTGCAGAGCATGGACATTTAGAAAGTGCTTGGAACATCAGTGAGAGAGAATAGACAACAGAACCAAACCAGTTCATGCATATACTTCTGTCTAGCATCCCCTAAATGTTTTTCATGATGTCTTACCATGTGCTACTGTACTACAATTTCACAGGTGATCATCCATCTTCACATTACGTTCCTAAAGTGGATACAGGCCAGGATCTCATCACAGATCAGTGAAGATGAAGGCTTAAAGGAGAAGATACCTTTCATAAAATCCATTCTTTATAGATCATTCTGATGATATGTAGTTCCCTGAAAACAAAAGCAGATTAATTATATCTGAAATATGACGAAAGTGTTTTCAAGAATTGTAAACTGGAAAAAAAATAAGCAAATTCTGTTTTTCTAAGTAAATTCCATATCTACTAGATACCTAATGGCCTAGGTACTTACTACAAACCTATAGATCCGTTTTCAAAAATTAGGTAGACATAGTCTATCCCAGTTCTAGTTCTCTACCATGTGGGACTTAGATATAAGAGCCCATGCCTTCAAAGATGTCTGTTTGCTATGCATTGGAAACAAAAGGAGTTTAGCATGTCAGTCTTTCGTAAATGTAGAAGTTAATCTCAAATCACCCTCCTCAATCCAGTTTTCAATATCTCTGTTCTTTTGTACCCTGTCAAAAATAAAGCTAATACGGTCCCTATTTTCTATCCACATACAATCCTTCAAAGGAATTTTTTTTTTTCTTTTTGCATCTCCCAGCTCATCTGGTACATCTAGATAAGATCAAAACATTCATTTCATGGGGTAAGCTTTTAACAGCTTTCTTATACCCCCATAAAATCATTCTCTTTTTTTTTTTTTTTTTGTAAGCACTTCTTTCAGTGCGAAAATGTATAAATAGGTAAAAGAGATTAATCAGTTAAGCAAGTTTATACTACTCAGTGGTATAGAGGATGAGGCAGGGGAAGGGGAGGAATCCTCAAGCCTATCACCCCTTTTTTAATGTTGATTTTCTATGCAACAGAAGGACAAGGAAAGTAACCACTTTGCATGTACTACATCTACAAAATGCTTCAGGAAAACATTACTGTCATCTGTAAACAAGGTAAATGAGATATATTAGCAGTGTAATTGAGACAAAAGAAGACTGTACAACAGTTTTCTAATTAACGAAACATGAAACTCCAGAGCATTAGCAGCTGATCCAATTACAAAATATTAGCTGCTCTGGAAGGCACTCATGAACAGCAAGGTCACGGCACAAACTCCTTGCAGATGTTAGATAAATTGACACCTGCAAATCATTTGGAAGCAAGTATTTATTTAAATATCTTATTGTGCTACCAGTTTCTCTGTTTTCTTTCATGCTAAAGCTTTGCTCCCCTGGGAACTAGAAAGAATTAGAAGAAAGTCAGTACAACTTTTTTTTTTTTTTTTT
>VYZT01051517.1:0-35812 GCA_013400735.1 Pomatostomus ruficeps | reverse complement strand
ACTAAAACCACAACACTCCTTTTAAACTATCTTACCAGACACTATGGTAGATCATTAGGGGACTTCTTATCTGTGAAATCTCCCTTCATACACAGCAGCCTGACAGAAACAGAATAATAACTTTGTTGGTTCTTCCAACTCCTTCTGTCATTTTAGACTGTATTTATCAAAAGGGAACAGTGTTTCTCCCAAAGGTAATATTAACATAAATTAACATGAATTCCTGCAATTAAATCTCCCTGAGAAACACTGCAAAGAAACATCCGTCTTCAGTGGTTTTAATCCAAAGCACAGACATCTGAAAGCAAATCTGACTGCAAAGAAAGGTGACAAACCACTTGGTTCCCATTCTCTGAAGAGGGAAAACAGCATTAAATAATTCTGAAATCGGTCCAGCCCAAGAGAATGGAAAAGGAAAAAGAACTTAAATACTTACTCAGTGATGATACACTGAGGGGAGGGAGGGATTTGTATCTGCTGAAGGCAAGGGCAGGCTGCTTGTGGATCTTCAGGTGAGACTAAGGCTCACCAACAGACAGCCAACCTACACACATTTTTTGTTTGGGGAGAAGGCAACTGAGATCCCATCTCCCAGCCAAGAAGGTTGTTTTTACTTGTATTAAAATCAAATTATAAAATAAAGCCCCAGCTAAAACCACAAAACTCTCCTGGGTTTGTGTTACAACTGGATGAAGCCTCCACTCAGCTTTACGTGGTTTCCACACAAAAATATAAATTATACACAGGTTTGGCAATAGGAAGAACATATCCCTATTCAGGGTTAAAAGTGAATGAAAGCTGCATGTTTATGGGCTTCTTTTCCACAGCTGTATCTGTTTTATAAATAGAACCAGTCTAATTTGTTGTACAGTAATATCCATTACAAAAGCCGTTCTTCTGTATTTTTCCACCAATTCATTCCTATTTTTTTCATTAAAATTGACTCTTTGTTTGAGAGGTTTTTGTCAATATCTTGTTTGAGCACTTGTACAGTAAAATCCCAGACTCTTTCCAAAGGGCCAATGTTTTTTTAATGAATTCATTATTTTTTGTGTGTCAGTAACTACAAAATCAGAAAGTATTGTCTCCACTCTGTGTGTGGCAACGGAAGAACCAGAAGCTAAAGAATACTAGGCTATGAACACTTTTCTGGGGTGACTTTCTGGATGAATTATTCATGGAAAAATCCACAAAATTTCAGGACTCTGAAATCTTTTCAACTATACAAAGCAATTTTTCCAATAGTCACAAATACAAATCATTTTAAAGCCAGTCTTGGCATCATTATTTGGAAAATACTAAGCTATTCTTTCTACTATCAAATTAATCCTAAACACAACTGTGTTTATTCATTAAGCCTCAAAAAAATATTGCAGTGTATCCTCTGAGATTTACAGTATTATAAAAGTTCTTTTAAAGTTTTTATTATACTCCTTCAATCTGCAATTGTAAATAGAGAAAATGAGAGAACAGGGGCATAGGGCTTTTTAGCCAAAAATAGCAGGTATAGGGGAATAGTGAGAGATTCAGCAAGTTGACCTAGAAACCAAGCAACTACTCTGCATTCAAGTTGAATAATGCAACCACATGCTACACAGAGCAGAGTTTGAGGTGAGGACCTCGGATTTGCATTAGCCTTGACCTCACCCATTTCTCTCTCTGAGTGACAAGCAAGGCAGAGAAAACAGCTCCTACTCACAGGAGAACAATCAAAAGGCCACATGGATGCCACCAGATCTCACAATGACTGCCAGAGCAGGGATCTTCCTGCTCAGTTCAGATGAGACACCAGACCCTGAGATCCCTTGATTGCAGGTCATCTGAGAAATGTACCAGTGTCAAGGAGAGAAACCAGCATTGACTGAGAATATGTAGAGACCTAAGTGAGAGAGCACCTTTTTAGAGCTGGCATGACCCAGCCCTACAGCCAGTATTTTTCTTTCTTTACAAGAACTATGTGTAAGCCAATCTCCAGGTGCAAAGATCAAAGGAGTTGCCCAAATGAAGCAACGGAGGAAGGACATTCCAAGTGACCCAAAATGCCTGGGACACTCACAAGCAATGAGACAGGGAAGAGATTAAACCTAGGAAAAAA
The DNA here is from genome assembly GCA_013400735.1 of Pomatostomus ruficeps. NCBI lineage: Eukaryota > Metazoa > Chordata > Aves > Passeriformes > Timaliidae > Pomatostomus > Pomatostomus ruficeps. The sequence goes on along the minus strand of VYZT01051517.1, from coordinate 33,717 downwards.
AAAAAAAGGCAGAAGAAATCAGTCCTTTCTGTTTACTGTAATAAAAAGGCTTGCTGAGCCATGATTTGATTTGCTCTCCATATAGCCACAGCTATTTAACAACACAGACTGTCACACTGCAAAATCAATAGATGCAGAGTAGTGGAGTGTTCATAGGCCTCTTTGAACAGGGTTGATTAAATGTTCAAGAAATTAATAACGACTGAGAGAACTACCATAATCTTCCAGGACAGCAACAGCGGAAACGACATTTATATAACATGTTCCCTGTAAAACTAGTTGATGGAAAAGTTGAAATATTCCCATATAATTTTTTTCCCAATGAAGATTCTCCAAGGTCTAAGCTCCTACACAGGAGCAGAATAACCTCAACAGTCAGCACAACAGGTCAGTAAAATCAACAGAGAGAGGAACTTTTATCCTGTCTCTCAGTTATATTCTATCCACAGTGTTGTCTGTGGAATCTGCTACAGGACAAAGACTCCACCAGAGAGAGTTCAGTGCTCAGGAACACCAAGGAAAGGTGGCTGCTGGCAGGAACAGCTGTCATCAGTAAAGCATTGTGAGGCCCCCATGGTGAGATGAAGGATCACTAAGCCAGCAGAGCAGCTATGGCCATAAATGAGGCAAGAACCAAGTAAGAGAAAAGGGCTTGGTGGGAGACCAGCAGCTCAAGCCAGAGGTGGGTGACAAAGGACACCTACCAGTGGGTAGTACTCACACATGTGTTGTGGAGTACACACAGAGGGCACAGCAGAGCAGTTGTTCATAATGGGCTATGACTAATTATTTTCATTCACCAGCACATTTGGAACCATATTTCTCAAACAGTAACTTTGTGAATGGTAACGAGACCCCAGGGTATTTACCACACCACTTATCTCTTATTAAAGCACACTACTAGTGTGTCTGTGGGAAGCTGAATATTAGCTAAAAGGGCATTCAAATGCCAGGAAAAATTAATTATATAAAAGCAAAAACAGTGATGAATCAATCAAACACCAGCACACTAACAGAGAGAAGATAGGCAGGTCAGCTGCAGCAGGCATCCACCCTTCAAGCAGCATCTGGATCTAGGGATCAGAATTAAACTCCTGCTCCCTAGGGTCCCCTCTGTCTGAGTCCTCTCACTCACATGATGCAATGGCTAGACATACTGTGCTGCCATGGCTTAAGAGATTACAGTCCCAGCATGTCCCTGGCCACTTGCCCCCACCTTTCCCTCCCACTACATTTGATGCCAGTTACTATCCTTCCATAACCCCTAGCAAAAACTGTGCTCATATCCAGCTTTATCTAAGACTTTTTAGTGCATTTTGCTTGTTCAGATCTTTCAAGAGGACATTTTGGCAGCCTGAAGCTTGGAAAAACTCCATCAGCAGAATTTAGGGGAGGTGAGGAGGACTGGTCATCAGGATGGTGGGCTAAGCACTTTGACACCAGCTGAGCTATGGCCAGATCAGCCTGGTGGACTGCACATAAAAAAAGGAAATCTCACTGCATCAGCCAAGGGAGGTGACACATGCATTTTCTTTCCAAGATTTAGGCCAAATTCTGCCCAACAAGGGGTTCACATGGTTTTGCTGTTACTGTATCAGACAACCCAGAATGTTAACGCTCTTCTTCTCCCATTCCTCCCAACAAAAGGAAGGCAAGGAATTTGGGGGGTTTTGAGTGGACCTACAAACAGTGATATCTCTTCCTTAGAAATCCAGGTGAAGAGACAGTTTTAAGATGTGGTTTACATAGGTTGTACTTGTGACATGGAGACAGATGAGAAGAGTATGGAAGAGAATCTCCTCTACAACCACAAACGTCCTTCATTGATCAAAATCACCCATGGAAGATCCCAGCTAGGAAGCACCACGCCAAAGTCAGGACAGTGTGACAATGCAGTCAAAGCTACTGCTACACAAGGCACAGGTCCTTGAGCTACAGCTGAATGCTTTCAGGCACTCTCTTGTATTCCACTTCACTCCAGCACATGAAAAATAAATCCAGATGCAGAACTAGCTATGAGCAGAAGGCGCACAACGTCACAAATGATTATCTGGGATCTACCATGCTGATCCTGCGGGGGAAGAAACTGTGTCTGTGCCAGCCTGCTGGGAGGGCTAATGTCACCCAGAAATCAGGACAAATGTGCTGGCAGAACCCAGGCAGAACATGAACCTGCTGCAGTGCACCACGTGGCCAGGACTGCTGTGGGGAGCTCACCACCACACAAAAAATTCTGTGGGCACTTCCATATCATACAACCCACAGAGGGTCCTGAGAAGGCTCTATTTTGCATGGTAGAAGTATCAAATATGTTTTCACTGCATATTAAAGAGGACTTGATGTTTGATTTGAAGAATGGTACCTTCAGTGACTAAAATACTACTACTCTTTATCCAATCACACACAGACACACAAATGCTGGCTCTACTGACAATTGGTGACTGAAAATTCAAAACATCGGAATGAAAATACTCCCTGGATCATCAACAACTTTGGTTTTATCTGATGAATTAGAAACTTGCTGCAGAAAAGATCAGTGATATGTTTATAGATTTGCAGTGCTCCATGATATCTGAGAGAGCTGGCCAGACATAAAACTTGTGCTTTGCCATGGGCAGCTCCCATTCCTCATGTTATATCATCCCTTCTGAAAACTCACACACTCCTGTTTCCTTAACTGACATTCACAGAAAACCAGATTCTAGCGCTGTGCACATGAATGAAAGCTGCAAAAGCATTTCCAGTCAACCAGCTGTTTACAGCACAAATCCAAACCATAGCCCCATACCAGCTACTAGGAATAAAATTAACGCTATCCCAGCCAAAATCAATGCAAGCCTAGGTAAGATTTATAGCATTTTTACAGCAATCTCATCAGAAAGTTGCTTGTTATCTATTCGTGGGAAGTGTCTTTTCTTGCATGTTAAAGCCAGGAGGAAACATGACACTGAGAGGTCTGGGACCAAGAGGGCTACTTGAAAGGCTCAGATACCCTCTTTAGAAATCACGTGAAAAATTCCATCATCAATCCTGAGAAAAAGGCTGGTAAATTTGTCTTCTTTGTGTCAAAGGAAATTAATTTGAAATGAACAGTTTTAAAATGTTGTAGAGCACTCTCCTTGCCAGAGTTTCTACCCCTTGCAGCAGTTACAGCTTCAGTATTTGACTCAGTTCAAGAAGTAAAATATTCACTGGGGAGCAGAAATAGAATAAATGACAGAAGGGGAAAAAGGGGAGGTCTGAAGGTTTGTGCAAGGGCCCTCTTCCTCAAGTAACTACTGTGGCTCGCGGCACTTGTGCCCTGCAAATTTCCTTCCCTGCTCTTCAGTCATACCAAGGGCCAGAAAAGCTGTTTCTGTACCCTTGCAGCAATGTGACAATTGCAAGAGAAAAGGCAACCTCCTAAAACATTACTGACAAGCTATTCCATCTATTAGTTCTGATTTTTTTTTTAAAAGGCACTAAGCTGGTTACCATGTAACAGCTTTATCTCTAAGTAAACTGAGGAAAAGGAAAATATATCCATGAACATTCATGAATTATTATTTTGCTTGATGAGCAGGCAATATGTAGATGTCTGCTCAAAACAGCCCCAGGAGGATCTGTATCCTTTTCTAAGAAAGGAATCAGTTACTGCAGTTGAAGACAACAGCTTAAGATCCTCAAAAAAGACAGAAAGGATATCTCACGGGCAGAAAGGAATTCAAATTTGCCATATAAATGATTTACTGTGAATTTTTGGCTCAGTTCTGCAACTGGGATTAGCATTCTACCCAGCAGTCACCTCCCATATGTCTGAAATCTCGTGACGCTGGTTCTTGTCAGTACAGTGCAATAATCACTGACTTGCAGGTTGACCAAATACTTCCACACTTGCAAAGAACAGATGTTGCACTATTCCCTCTGGCTATGAAAGACAGAAAAAATTGGTCTTTGTGCTAATATACTTCTATGACTTCTATTGCTCCATGATCTCAACATTCTCTCATATCTCTACTGTCTCATATGAAATAGGAACAATAATCCATTAACACAGCAAAACAAGCTGTATTGGCCAAAAAATGCATTAGGAGAGGACAGGCAAACACTTTTCCTTGGCCAATTCAATTGTTAATGTCTGTTAATCCTTGCAGCATTCAATTTGCCTCCAGAGAGCATAAGACTGAATTAAGCTTTTAAAGTAAAACAATAAAGAGTAATCAGACTGTTTTCCAGGGTTCAGCTTAACTAGATTTTTTAAAATATTTTGGTTTCTTTATTTTCATCTTGTGAAAAACATACTGTAAATCACCACTTATCAGAGCTACTTTCATAAAACCACTGAATTGCTTTAAAGAGTTTGCTTTGTTTAAAACTTAACTAAAATAAAGAACCTCACACAACTGTGAGTTACAACACTGATGAAGATTACTATTTCTTTTTTTTAATTTTTTTTTTAAATTTTGGAACATGTATTTGAAAGACAACAAAATTGACCATGAGAAAAATATCCCTTATTTTAAAAGAAAAAACTTCAACAAATTCTATTCCCTAAAAATTTCTAGATCACTCTTGATTTTGTATTGCCCATGTAAACCTCCTCCCATCTGAGCAGGACCACCAAGATAGCTTGGTCTGCCTCTGTAGGTCCCTCAGAGTAAGCAAGGATGGTTTTCTCCTAAGGCAAACCACATGCTTGTTTGTTTAGGTTGCATGGATCTACACTGGGATGAGTCCCAGGAAGCCTGTTGCTTTAAGTGTGTAAAGACAAATCAATTTCCCACCTTTAGCAGCAGTACTACTGACATGGCATAACAGTTCAGTTATCATCCATACTGTTGTGTTCACTACAAAACTTTAAAATATTTCTTGTGTGAAATCACCCCAGTATATGAAGTTTCAGTCTAAGTATCAGAAGTGTATTAAATGCCTAAAGCCATTTTCTGACTCTTACACACTCCAGCATTACCAAGTATTTATATGCCAGACTATAGCTATAAACACAGCTCTGACCATAATCAGCCTTTTCCCCAAAATGAGACTGCACACATCTGCCACTTGTTGCCCTGAGTAACAGGACAACAGTTTGGAGGCAATCCTGGATCACTCTGTCCTGTCCAAAATCTTTACAGATGTTTATGAAATTGGAGGCTTGAGCTACAGGCTCAACCCTAAGCAAGACCAGCAGAGAAGGTGCTGCTCACAAAACCACAGAATATTTGAGATAGGAAGGGATGTCTTGGAGATCGTTTAGTCCAAGCCCCTGCACAAAGCAGGGTCATCAAGAACAGGTTGCTAGGGGCCAAGTACAGCTGGATTTTTAATATCTCCATGAACTTCATGCTGGTGCTAACAATGCTTTTAGCCCCACAGTTCAGTCAGTTTTCAGTCCATCTCCCTGTCTATTTCTCTACTCTATACTCCATCAGTGTGCCTATGAGGATGCTACAGAACAGAGTGTCAAAAGCCATATGGTCTCTCCTCATCCACCGAGCTCATCGTTTCTTTCTAGAAGGCTCTTACTCTGGTCTGGCAAGACTCCCCTTTCTTTAACCTATGCTGACTACTCCCAATCACTTTCTTGAACTTAATGTGTTTGGAAACCGTTTTCAGGACTATTGTGTTCTCAGGGTGAGGCTGAGCAGCCTATAGTTCCCCAAATCCAACTTCTTGCCCATCTGAAGTGACACTGGGTGACAGGAGTGACACTGAGTGAAAGAAATACAAAAACTTAACTGAGAGATTATGACTAGCCAAGGCATCCATCCTGTTTTCCTCATCACCAAGGTCTGCTGCTGACCTTTCTCATTACTGTAAAAATAAGAGCTGTCCCAGATAAGCAAGGTAAAGTCTATTCCCACTATTTTTTGGTTTTTGGGGGTTTTTTCCCCTTCACTGGACATTGTCGTGCACTGATGTCTGCTTAGGACACCTACAAGTCATTTGTGTGCTGAATGTCCCTCCAGGACACATCAAGGTACTTAAAGTTCCTGATGAAGATCAGGACCTGTGAATGTGAGACTTCTTCCAGCTGTCTGAGGAAGACCTCAACTACTTTTATCTGATCGGGCCATCTGCAGCAGAAATCTGCAACAACAACAACACCACATTCTAATCCTGACCCATAAGCTCTCACTTTATGGCTTATTACTCATGCCAAGGCAGAGCCCCATCTGTTCCCAATTCTCTCTCTTATATAGGACAGTTTCCTCTCCTTGCCCTCTTCCTGTGGAGCCTGTAGCCAGCCTTAGAGTACTCCAGTTGTGTGAAATATCTCACCATGATCCTAAAGAGGTTGTAGTTCTGCTATTACACACAGACCTCTAATTCCTTCAGCTTGCTGTGCTGCACTGTCAGAGTCCCAGCACTTCAGAGAGGTGTCCAGTGATACTGATTTCCCAGAAAAAGCATGAGAACTTCCCTACCTTAAAGTTTTTGACTAGGTTGTTGAAGAGCCCATTTCCCTCTAGCAGTTGAACAGATAATGTTCCCCAAGACCTGATGTTTTCCCCCAAGATCTGCTCAGGAGGGCTGAGCAATGGGGAGGATTTGTTCTCCTGCTCTGTACCTTTTATTAAGCACCAGTCCAAGTTCAGAACAGACATGTGAAATTTTGCCACTTCCAAGAAAATGTTTCCTGATGCCTTTAAAGCCTTGCATCTTTCTGCACACTGCCAGTGTGGACATGATGTTACTGAGTGATTTCCCACTTCAGACACTCCAAAATCTCCCTCCTTTTACAAAGTAGGTTCATTTCCCCCTGTGACATGTGTGACCTATCAGCATCCTCTTGTTTGGTGTTATCAGTATTTCAATCCCATTTACACAAAGTGGGGTGACCACACAGTCCTGATGTGATCCTTCAGAGGCACAACCTGACTCACAAGTGTTCATAAAAACAAGGAGGTGAAATTTATTTCAGGAAAGGAATGCTGAATGGAGAGTCACAGAAATTCATTGGCCACCCTGGGACTGAACCAGTCATACTTTAAGCTGCTCACAAAAGATAAGTAGTCATGAGGCTTGAATCTATTCTCTTTTATATTCTAGAAAGCACTGTTGTTCAGAAATAAATATCATATGTAAATAAAAGATTGTGAGCTGTAGATTTTCTGTAGCAGATAAAACCATAAAACGTAGCTTACCACTAGTCTACTCCATGCATTCTAGTAACACTAAATCTCAGACTACAATGCCCAGAGAACAAAAATTAGTGAACAAACCCCACACATTTCAATAAGATTGTCATATCTTATAATTCCTTTGAAACTGAAAAAGTGCAAGACTTTAGATGTATTTATACAATGCCACCTAGTGTTGTATTCATGACCAGTTTTTAATCCAGAGATCACCCAGTATTTTTTAAAAATCAACGTTTGCTGGCACATTGTCACCAAAATGCTTTTCAAATATTGAAAACCAGCAGTAAGATTACATGGTCAGAGTTCATTCTTTATCTCCATTTTTCCTGTGTTGTTTTTTGTAGTCCACGTAGGAATATGACTTAATTCTTACTATTCATAATTTGCAGCTACTTTACAAGCCACTGCCTGATGTCACACACCACAAAATAAAAGAGAAAAAAAAATATTAGTATAACACTCCTGTATCTAGAATAGTTTTGCAGTCACTGGGGAAAACCAGGCACTTTGATGGACTGTGTCATCTAGACAAATTACAGCCCCAAAGTTCCTTTCTCTCTGCTGACTGTCTCCACTATCCTGCAGTAGAGAAGCAGGTAGTGTCTACCCCCCACTAGTAAGGTGAGCAAAACTTCTGGAGAAGGGGAAGAGTGGAAGTCAGTGAATTCTAGCATCAGGGTGAAGACTTCTGCCTCACCCAAGGGCTTACAGCTGCAAAAATGGATTCACCACCCTCAGATGAAGGGCAAACAGATGTGACTACAAGTAAAAGGCCTGGTCCACTCAGCCTTAAATCATGCAAGACTATCCAAAAAAAACCAGCAAGTCCCACCTCCACCCTCGTGTGGAGGGACAGAGGCACCTGTCTGCCAACCTGATCAAACATCTATAGAGCCTTGTTTGCCATGAGCCAGGATACAGGTGTTGTGGAGGGACTTCCAGAGCTCATCTGGTCCTCTGACCAGTATCTCCTGCTGTTATTCCATGTGGGCACAAACAATACTCCCAGGGCAAACCTGGACAACATCAAAAGTGACCACAGAGCTCTGTGGGCAGTAGGCAAGGGTATGGGGACCCACATGGTGCTCTCCTCAATCCTGCTGGGGAGGGGAACGGATATGAGAAGGGTGCTAATAGGATGAGTCAGTAACTGGCTGTGGATCAGAATCACAGAATCACAGAAGATGCTGAGTTGGAAGGGATCCATGAGGATCATGGAGTCCAACTCCTGGCCCTGCACAGGACTATCCCCAATGCCTGAGAGCATTATTCCAACTCTGCTCTGACTTTGTCAGTGCTGTGACCTCTTCCCTGAGGAACCTGTTTCAGTGCCCAGCCACCCTCTGGGTGAAGAATATTTTTCTAATACCCACTCTCAAACTCTCCTCACACAACTCCCAGCCATTCCCTTGAGTCCTGTCACCAGTCACCACAGAGAAGAGATCAGTGCCTGCCCCTCCTCTTCCCCTCATGATGAAGTTGTAACTGCAACGAGGTCTCCTCTCAGTCTTCTCTTTTCCAGGCTGAACAGACCAAGTGACCTCATCCACTCCTCATACAGCTTCCCCTCAAGGCCCTTCACCATCTTCATTGCCCTCCTTTGCACGCTCTCTAATAGTTTAATGTCTTTCTCATATTGTGGTGCCCAAAACTGCACACAATATTCCAGGTGAGGTAATCCCTTCCCTTGCCCAGCTGGCAATGCTGGGCCTGATGCTCCACTCCTGGCTGCCAGGGCACCGCTGACTCATGTTCAACTTTTTATCAACCAGGACCCCAGGCCCCTTTCCTTGGCACTGCTTTCTAACCTCTCATTCCCTAGTCTGTACACACAACCAGGGTTGTCCCATCCCAAGTGCAGAATCCAGTTCCTTCCCTGTGTGCTGGTGTGGGATGACAGGGGTTTGGGTTCAATGACCATGGGACACTGTCTGCAGAGCAGCATCTGCTTGGAAGATGCTTGCTAAGCAGAGAGAACTCATTTTCTTCATGACAGTTGACCTCATAAGGAGAGCTTTAAATTCAGGACAATGAAAGGAAGAGTAACTAGGAATCTCATGAAGGAGAGATGGACAGAATCCCTGAGAAAAGGACATGTGAAGTGATATCATGGAAGGGACCACAAAGTCAACAAATTTAGGCTTATGTGGGATCTCCAGTGTGTGAGCAAGGAAGTGCCTGCAAGGCATCATTATGGAGAAATCCTCCAAACCACTTCCAGAAACTCAAGGTTCTGCGGAAGCCCCCTGAAGTGCCTGTACAGTCATGCTGTAGTAGGGGGCACACGCAGAAACCCAAGAGGTACTGCCTGAACACCAGGAGACACTTTACCCATATGAAGGAGCACTGGCACAGGCTGCCTAGAGTGGTTGTGGTCTCAATCCTCCGGGATATTCAAAAGCAATCTAGACATGGACCTGGAGAACTGGCTGGATGAGATTACCTCCATAGGTCCCTTCCAGCCCTAACCATTTGGTGATTCTGTAAAGGGAGCCAGAGTGCCTTGATCAAACTTCCACACTGCACACCTCCATGTTTACATAGGGTTCTGTATAGGAAAGAAGAATATTGACCAAAAAAACACTATATTTTGAAAGAGAAGATAAAAGATCTTGCTGCTAACCAGCTCACTCTTTAGGCCTATGTACTTAATATTTTGGAACAGACTTGGAAAGAATGGATAATTAAAGTCAAAAGCTAAGGTACATAGCATTCAGGGAATCGGACTTCTCTCAGGAGATAATGGGCTTCTTAAATAAGTATAATGCAGAGCAACTACTCTGCCTCTTTTTAAACAAATATTTGATATAGGGCTTCATGTCCTAAAATAGGGTCTCCTGAAAGAGGAATCATCAGGCTAACAATAGGTTGTTAGTGCTGTTTCTCAATATTCAATTTGGGCACCAAGCCTATTTAATGCTTTTATTTCACTGTATCCCATTAAATTCAGGATTACCATTGCTATAAAAGACCACAGGCTTCATTCTTTCTCTGCAAGGCCTCAGGACTTGCCAGGTTTTGTTCAAACGTGTCTTGGCTTGTCTAAAGATTTGCTTTAACTTGCTCAGCTCTAACAGCAGTTTTTCTAGAGACCATGGTCATTATTGCCTCATTTGTTTTCCTTGTTAATATAATGTGTAAAACCTTATTTTTTTTATATAGACAATATTTATTCTGCACTCGAATGAAATATTTATGACCCCAGGAAAATGATACATTGTATGGGGAAAGCAAGGCTGATATGATAGCAGAGGCCTTGAGAATGGGGACACGGGGATGCAGTGCAAACTGGCAGGGGGTTGTAGAGAAGAGACACTCCTTGGCACTGTCGACCCCCCAAGGCTATAAACAGCCCTCCAAAAGGGCTGTTAAAGAAGTGCACACCTGTAGCTGAGCAAAACAGCTTTGGGGCAACAAGAAGACCAAAGAAGTTGTCTTTGCACTGGAGTCTCATTGATAGCTGGAATTCTCACCAGCTGTCCTGGTCATTGATCTAGTAAAGCTGTTAAGCCTATGCTTAACTTGAAAGAGCACTAATGGAACTCAAAGCTTGAAGCAAACAGGATTTAAGCTGAAGTTTAAGTAGCTGTCTGGACTGAATGAGCTGTTTATATAAAAGTATTACAGCTCTGTGAAGCTGAGCAAAGTTTTCCAGTTTCCTCATCATGGAGTAATATTATAAATACAAGAAGAATTACATTCTCAAAATACATGTATATTTGTGAGCACAAACTTATAAATGCATTCTTATTTACTCAGAGAATGATCTGTCTTCAAAGTTACACTGTTTGTTATATACCTACCCAAAATTTTATGGTCTTAATCTAAATGTTTATGATTTTAAAAGCACATGCTTAAAACATTAGTGACAAGGGCAGGCTAGTATCTTAGAGAAACTTGATCTCAAACCAGCTTTTTTTTTTCCCCCTGAGGATTTATTTATTTCTATAGTTTGGAGTTTTCTTCTTTGGAAAATGGGCTATTCTCTCCCTCACCCTTATCAGTACAGCTATGTAACTTCAATCTGAATCACGCTCTTGCACCAAGAGCTCTCCCACTGAAATGCTGCTAAAGTTAATATTTATAGGTGTGAATTGCATAGAAATGAGGTGAGAATCTGACTGATTTCAGTAGTTCTGATCTACTGAAAACTGGAGGGAAATCAGGCTGCAGTTTTCTAAGCCTTTATGTGAAGATAACCAGCATCAAGTTGTCTCCTGTAAACACTGTTGGCCGTGTTTACAGGAGACAACTGTTCAGCTCAAAAATTCCTGATATTTACCTGCTGAGGGTTGGGTCCAGAGGCAGTGGTGTCCTGTGATGGCAAAAGGGACCACGGATCCATTAGGTTGATTTATTGTTGGTTGTCTTAGCTGTAAATTCATAGAGTCATAGAATAGTTTGGATTAGAAGGGACCTTTTAAAGGTCATCTAGTTCAGTTCTCCCTGCTGTGAGCAGGGACATCTTCAGAAAGACCAGGTTGCTCAAAACTCCATCCAACCTGACCTTGAACACTTGCAGGGACAGTATTCACAACTACCCTGGACAACATGTTCAAGTGTTACACCACCCTCACTGAAAAAAAAAAAAATCAGTTCTTATAAGTAATCTAAATCATCTCTCCTTCAGTTTAAAGCCATTACCCTTCGTCCTACCACAACATGCCCTACTAAAAAGTTACTCCTCATCTTTCTTATAGACTCCCTTCAAGTACTGAAAGTCTGCAAATTCAGCTGTTATAAGATTGGAATGGTGGTGGTTTGGGAGGGAACTGGGCAGTATGACATCCTTTGGAGCTTTTCCCCATGTGGGTGTTAATTATTCACTACTAACCTTTGAGCTCTTTCTGGTAATCTTCTACCAATATGAGAAGAAATCTTGGTCGTCTGCCATTCTGAGTGATGTAATTTCAATGCCAATCACCAGTGGGCTGTCAGTGATCAGAAAACTGGAGAACTCATCTCTTACAGGCCAAGGATGAATTCTGTATAGCAGGCCAAGTTGTGAAAGGTGGATAAATTCTGTATAGGCCATATTAAAAACGGGTCAACCCTAATGAACTGTGTTTGGCTTCAGCTACACCATTACTTGCACTACCATTCTTCTCCCAATCTCAAAAATATCTATTCCAACCTGCATAAAATAAAGGCGACTAAAGCACAGAAAAGTCTAACAAGAAACAGACAACAACATTTATTGCCACTGGCAAAATCTCATGGTCATCCAATGACCAAATCTGGGCAGGGACCAGGACCAGACAACTTCCTGTAGTCCCTTCAGAAATACCTCACTCTGCGATACCCTGACAGCAGAAACTTCTTCTATTGTACAGCTGCAGAATGAAAGATATCTTTATTCAAAACCAGCTCTTGCTGTCTGATCCAAAATCCACATGTTTACAGTTAAAATGAAGTGTCCTTTTTTTCATTCAAAACAGTCCCAGACAGGATGTGATGGGCACTGGGTGAAAGAGGAAACAACTGAAAGACATTGAACAGCTTTGCCCAATGTCATAGAATAGACTGAAAGCAGAAATGGAAATAAAACACTGTGTACAAGTCCAAACAAAGAAGGAAATAGGAGTTGAATCACTAAATCAAGGAAGATCAAGGAACATGACTGCTGAGGAGAGAAGGTTTCCAGAAATAGCATGCTGCATGCAACAATTATTCCCTAATGCTCTCTTCCAGACATGTATCCAAAATCCCCTCAAAATCCCCATCTCCCCTGAGATAAGGGCTGTGCCGTCATGACTAATGGTGGCTTAAGACCTCAACATGCATTGCAGAACTCACAGACAGGCCTGGCTGTGGGGAAAGCCCACTTGACTGCTCACCAAGCTGAAGGGGGAGAAAGGGGCCCACATGTTGCTAATTTTAATGAATTTGTCTGCTGTCTGTTTAAGCCAGGATACTCTGGAGAGTTGATCTGGGGACCGCAGTCACCTTGGTAAACAGAGGAGGAGCTGTCCCTGTTCCCGGTGGCTCCTCTTGCAGCAGCTGCATTTCCATAACATCCAAGCGCCCCAGCAGCCTGCTCAAAGACACTCATGCCCACCACAGCCCTGGGGGAGCCTCCCAGCACCAACCAGCAACCCAGGGCAGGCTGGATTTTGAGATAACGTGCACTATGAATGCTTCAAATCTACTGTGGCAGGCCTGCATCGCTGGCTCGTCACGTCTCCATGGGCACTACACTGTTGGTGACCAGTAGCCATCATGTGGGCTTCCAGAGCAGGGGGATGGGACATGGAATATGGTAGATTAACCCTAGTACCCATCAAGGCCACTGTATCCCTCCCCTCCTCAGCTGGACAGGGGAGAACTGTCAACTTGGGCCACTTATCTTTCAAGATGTTAGGTATTGCTTCTTGCCCAGGTACCTGTAATAAATATCTCACTTAACCTGATTTAAAAAAAAAAAAAAGTAATTACCCAAAAACTTTTCCATTTCCAAACTTCGCAACTTCTGTGACAAAAAAGAAAAAAAGGTGCAAAATTTTGTCTTTTAAAGAAATGTTTTCAGCAGAAATAATGAAAGGAGAGCTGGAACCCTTCCAAAGAAGAAGAGACAGGAACAGTCAGGAAGCCTCATGCAGCTTCCCATGGTCCTGTCACTCATAGGACTGCTGTCCCTGTGGTCTGGGGGGATGCTCTCCTCAATTGTCATCCAGGACCTCTCACTTGCTACAGTGGAAGAACATTTATTCCATAAACCTTTACAGAGAGAAATGTGTCAAACACTCCAAAACAAAACCAATGCATCAAACAGCAACACCCATGCAGCAAAACACAGCTACATCAGTTCTGCAAGTGGAAGGTGTTCTGCTTTCTGACAGGGCACAGCATTTCACAGATGCTGCAGAGTGAAACTTGGGTTTCTCCTGGTTCACCCACATCCTAAGGAGAAGAGCAAAGTTGCCTGAAACAGGCTAAAATAGCCAAGTCAGCTCAGCCGCTCTTCCAGACCACATGCCCTCAGCCTGGGCTGCTGTAACCTGGCACTCAGGGTCTTCTCAGAATAGATGCTACTGTCAGCAACTGGCACAAGGTATCCCAGCTCACATTTCCATGAGAACCAGGAAATACTATCTTTCCAATTCTTTCCAGGCCATATTGACTTTTTATTCAGTGATTTTAAAAAAAGTTGCTCTGCAGGGTTTGGTTTATCACAGTGTTAGAGCTGCTGAACATTTGTCCACGTTGATTGGCACCTATATAAACAAAATTTACTTCTGTTTCTCCCCTCTCTGTCAGCAGCAGGCTTGCTCCCATCTGGCCTGTTTGGTCTTGCTCTCCAAACACAGAGAGCAAAGTAATCTATTTCTCTTTCCTTTCTGCCTGTTATTTCTAATTCTTTTTTCTTTTCCTTCCTTTTTACTGCAGCCAGATGAACATGATCCATTGTGTGCCCAGGTAGCCAAGAAGGCCAGTGGCATCCTGGCCTGGATCAGCAATAGCGTGGCCAGCAGGATTGTGACGAAGGCAGTGATTTTCCCCCTGTACTCAGCCTTGGTGAGGCCTCACCTCAAACCCTGTGTTCAGTTCTGGGCTCCTCACTACAAGAAAGACCTTGAGGGGTTACAGCATGTCCTGAGAAGAGCAACAGACCTAGGTCTGGAGCACAGGTCTGATAAGGAGTGGTTGAGGAAGCTGAGGGTGTTTACCCTGAAGGAAAGCAGGCTCAGGGAGACCTTCTCACTTTCTACAACTACCTGAAAAGAGGCTGTAGCCAGGTGAGGTTGGTTTCTTCTCTCAAGTGTCAAATGATGAGAAGGAAAGGCCTTGAACTGTATAAGGGGAAGTTGAGACTGGATATCAGGAAAAACATGTCCCCTGAAAGTGTCATACATCTTAACAGACTGACCAGAAAAGTGGTGGAGTTACAAACCCTGGAAATGTTCAAAATCATGAGGATGTGGCACTTGTGGATATGGTTTAGTGGTCAACATGGTGGTACTGGGTTGATGGTTGGACTTGATGATCTTAAAAGATTTTTTGTATCTAAACAATTCAATGATATCATAAAGAATCTTATAAGCATTTCCAACTGTGCGTAATGGTTCAGAGTATTTCATTAGTTGGTTCATGGCTTGAGATCTTCTTGGGGAGCCTGATCTTCTGGTTAAGGAGAATCAGCACTCGTTGCTCCATCAGTTTTATAAAAGGTCAGCCTTGGATTTGTAGGAAATGGTAAACTTCCAGAGGTTTGGGGTGGGAAGTCTTGTATCTTGCTTGTTTTTTTCCTTAATGTAAGTTCAGCTCTTGTGAACACCTTTTGACCATCAGCTGCCTAATTTTGAAGGAGGCTAAGGCAGCACAAATTGCAAAAGACTCTTTCCACCGACTTCTCCCACCTCAGCTCCAAGTATGTCCTTGGAAGGTGCAGACAGTTCTTCAGGATGGGTAAAACTACTGATGGTCCTGGAAAAAGTTGCAAAAGATCCTTTGCCCTCTGGATCATTATCGCAGCTGTGTCCCCATTAGGGTCTGTGCACTGCTCAGCAAGCTGGGGCACTTTGGGCCAGCTGCATCCCTGGAGGGATGGACCAGACCCCAGCAGTGTCCTGCAGAGAACCCAGCTTATTCAGAATGCAGGAGAGGCAGTGTTGGGAAGCTCAGGCTCAGCATGTGGATCCAAGCCCATGGTTACACCCTTTGTGGAGCAGACCTCCACGTCAGAGCTCAGATCTGCCTTAGCACTCTGTTATGGTGAAGCAAGGGAAGGTCATCTTGTACCAAAACCTCACAAATGAAGTGCAGCATAGCAGACCCAGGCCTCAGAAATATTTCTTGGGTACTTTTGTTCTCATATTAACTCCAGCTCAGGGATTCATCCCACAAAAACAAGAGAGAACTCCTCTCCCTCCTCCCAGGATGACACTATTCCTTTGGATGAGTGCATCCCTGCCATGGGCAGCCCAGACATTATCAATCCAGGTGGCGGTGGCTCACTTCCATCTGGGGGTTCAGGGAGACAAAACATGGCACTCACTGCACTGAAAAATGTCCCAAGATCAAACACACCAGCATCCACCTGCACTCCAGTACCTTCTGGAGGGGAAATCATCTGGTGAGAGCCTCTGTCCTGCCCCCGACTGCACTCACTGACAAACTGCATCCAGGCAAGTCACCAGAAAATGAGCATAGCCATCAAATTAGATCTCTGCTTTTTGATGTGTTATCAACAGCTGCAAATCATGAAGTTTTTATGGTCATCACAGAGCGAGAGTGAAGGTTTCTAAAGTAACCTGTGGGCTCCAGGTGCAGCTCGTGCACTTGAAGGAATCCAGCTCCTGCTGGAGTGAAGTCTTTTGCAGCTGTATCAGGCAAAGCTGCATCCAGAGCAACACCTATTTCAGACTCTTTGCTCATTTAGAGACAACCCAAAAACCAGACGGTAAAATTTTGGCCCCAGAGTGTGGAGAGCTGTGAGCCCTAGGCACTCCCTTAGAGAGGTGACTTGATAAGACACATTCCTAACAAGTACAGCGACCACTTGGGATACCCCCAGCATGCTTTGCGCCTTTATGGCCTTTGTACCCAGTTGGCTAGTTGGTTCCTACCCCATCCCTACCTTTCCCCGTAAAAACCACTGCGTTTGCCCAGGAAGGACAGGGAGGTCCCGTCCCTGGCCTTTCCTTCACAGAGGCTGCCAGAAAAAAAAGCTACCTCCGTGGAACAGCCATACGGTCTCGGTCTCCTCGTCTCTCTCTGTCCCGAGTCGGCCTGAGGGTGATTCACAAAGAGCTGAAATCACTAAGCGCTGATATCACTGCGAATCATGCGTTGCCTTAGCCCCTGTAGGAGTCAATCTCTGCAGGGCACTCTTTAGGGCCGCGGCGTCTCGGTGCTGACCAGCATCAGCCCCTCCTCGGTACCAGGGAATTCAAATACTTCAGTAGGACAGGACTTCATGCAAAAAATCTGTTTGCAGAGGAGGGACAAGGAACCATCTATTTAAGGAAAAAATTAGTTTGACCACCACATATTTTTCAGATATAATTTAGCTCAATAGTTTTATTTTCTATGGTTCATTTATAATAAAAGTACAATTACCAGGAAAAGATTGGCATCAACCCTCAGCAACAGAGATATTATAAATCATTTGTAGGAGAGCAATACATACACACTTCATCTCTATTAAAAGGTTTCCTTTGTATTTTCCTTTGATTAAAAGAGAAAATCAAATGTTCCTTCTCACTGTAGCATCAAATTAAACCACACAAAACAAAACTAGGCAAAGTCCCAAACCTTTGGTACTCTGTGCTGTGTTCATCTACACGTATATGTTCCTGTGGGTGTATTTTTATATCCGCCTAAGCCATTGCATGGCATCAGGGCAATTAGGGATGTGAGGGATTCCTGGGTGCCCAGTTTTGAAAACATGTTTATTGATAGGGAGGTATTTCTCGCCTTGGCATCTCAGCACAGCGAGGACTTCTCATCTTCCACGGAGGAAGCCCAAGCAGGAACCAGGATTGGATCTGAGTGTTCATGACAGTCACATAGGCCAGGGCTGTGTGGCTGGAGAGTACAAGCAATGGAGTTTGTAATAAGAAACGGTGTTTTCTTCAGTTCTTTAAAACCTCTAAAAGGAGATGAGAGCAGAGGACAAACCCCATGGCATGTGTACAGGCATGTTGCAGGTTTGATGGGTGACCTCCTCCGAAAGGCTCTGGATGAGAGACGAGTGATTTCCTCTAAAAAGGGGCAATTGCTCAGACACAGGAATAGCAGGGAAGTAGGAACAGAGGTCCCCATATCTGCTCAAAAGGTCCTATATTCATGCGCTGATGTCCCCATCTCTCCTACAGGAACAGAGCATCTTGGTTCTACACTCACTGCCTACCCCTTAAAACTGATCCACTTTTTCATGCACAATGCCAGAGCTTATTGGACAAACTAAAATTAAACCTGAGGAGCAGCATTTCATCTGCTTCATGTGCCCCTGCACAAGGAGGAACTTCACCCAGTTCGAAAGAGACATTAGAAATAGCAAATGTCTACAAGAAACATGCAGTTGGTCTCCTCTCCTCTCCTCTCCTCTCCTCTCCTCTCCTCTCCTCTCCTCCATTTTTATTTCTCCCTGGAACATAAAAATGCTCCTTCTGTGCTGTAGGATGCACCAGTAGCCTCAGTATCACCCCTAGGAAGGTCTTCTTTGGCCAAGGAGGGAGGACAGAGATCATCTGCTGCTCCCAGGTACCCACCACAGCAGTCCCTGGGGATGGACCTGCCTGGGACACGCTGGCTGCTCTGCCCAGAAGCCTGGCTGCAGCAGGGACCACAGACAGCATGAGCCTGTTGGCAAAACATATGAAGTCTGAGCACTTCCTAGTGAATTCACAGTGATTTCCAGGGAATGGACCAAGGGGGGAGCGAGAGGGAACAGGCACAGTCCATCTCTGGTTTCCTCTCCTGCTTTGTCCATGCAGTAAATTATGGAGGTTATAGCTTTAAAATGCATATTGCCCTGTCTGATCCCGGCCCTTGGCAAAGCAGCACCACTCCCTCCCACAATGATTGCCCACAGGAGAAATGGGTTTGTGTGTTACTGGTTCAGGCAATTAATTTGCAGCCATGATAATGAATCTGAGACGTCTTTGCCTGATTTCTCCCTCACTGCCAGGTGCTCTGCTGTCGGGACAGAGTCCCTGGTAAGTAATTTCCCTGCATATCTCCTCAGGCCAATAGGAAACTCCATGACTCACTTTCCTCTCTTTTAACAGCAGTAAGCAACAACTGGGAATCAGAAACTTCCTGTGAAAACAATGGCACAAAGCCTTGCTTTGACAAATCTACAGCATAATGAAATCTTTGCCAATCCTCTGGCTAAGTTTGCCATGCCACTCCTCTCACTGCTCTCTGCCTGTGCAGCAGCAGCCCCTCAGCAGTGCTGGAGGTGTGGGAAGCCCTGTGCCTCCCCACAGAATCATGTAGTCATTAAGGGTGGAAAAGACCACCAGGATCATCAACTCCAACAGCTGACATAGCACTGCCAGGCCCACCACTAAACCATGTCCCTAAGCAACACACCAACATGCTCTTTGAACACGTCCAGGGACAATGATTCATTCCACCACTTACTTGGGCAGCCTGTTCCAATGCTTGACCTCTCTCGCTGTGAAGAAATTTTCACTAATATCCAATCTAATCCTCCCCTGGTGCATCTTGGGGCCATTTCTTCTTGTTCTATGGCTTCTTACCTGTGAGAAGATGCCAACCCCCGCATGGCTACAACCTCCTTTTAGGCAGTTGCAGGAAGTGAAACGTTTCCCCCCTTTTCTTCTTTTCTCCAGGATAAACACCCCCAACTCCCTCAGCCACTCCTCATGGAACTTGTGCTCCAGACCCTTTCCAGCTCCGTTGCCCTTCTCTGGACACGCTCCAGCCCCTCCGTGTCTTTGTTGCAGTGAGGGGCCCAAAACTGAACACAGGATTTGAGGTGTGGCCTCACCAGTGCCCAGTACAGGGGGATGGTCACTGCCCTGGTCCTGCTGGCCACACTATTGCTGATCCAGGCCAGGATGCCACTGGCCTTCTTGGCCACCTGGGTACACACTGACTCATATTCAGCTGCTGTCGATCAGCACCCCCAGATCCTTTTCCAATGGGCAGCTTTCCAGCCATGTATCAATGCTGCATCTATACCTCTAAAGTGAAGGGTGCCAGGGACAGAAAAGGTGAGCTCTCAGGGCTAATTTGTTTGTAAGCTCCTTGACATTTGTTGGCCAGGACCAACCAGTATACAGCCAGCAGGTCCTGAGACATGTCCAGGAGTTTACATGGGCCAGACCTCATTCTCTCTGGCCAGTTGTTGTCCCAGAGGACTGGCCTTGGCAAAGGGACCCTTGCATCCCTGTTGTCATGTGGGAGGCAGAAAGCTTCCCAGCATTATCACAGCTGAGGAAATCCATGCAGGAGAAGTGGCAGCACAGAAGGTCCTTGGAGGTTTTCACATTTGAAAGGAGCACGCTACTGTCAAATTCAACTGAGGCTGGGGCGGATTTTGAGAATCATGATTTGAGGCTGAACCTCCAAGAATGGAGAATGGTACTCCTAAGTCACTGAGGAATCTCATCTGTGCTCTCAACTACTGCAGGAGGGAGTGGACAGGAGAGGAGGGAGTTTTTGCTTATACATAATAGCATAAAGTGCTTCAATTGCCAAGTCTTGGGTAACATTGCCCAATACAGCAAGCAAAAGGTCACTCTTTCCTTATCAAACAGAAAACTCTTTAGAATGAAGAGCTCAAAGCAAGGTTTGTTCTAAGGATCTGAGCTAATGTCTGAAAACATGGCCTCAGATCCGCCAGGTTCCCAGGAAAATCACTTTGCATTGCTACACACACTGTTTTATTTGGACTCACTCTCATCTCTGTGAGAATATTCTCCTCCCACTCCAACTTAATAAAGCAAAATAACTTAAAACGAACTCATGGAATCAAAAATTAATCCCATGCTGAGTGGTATTATGATTGCTGGAGCAAGCAGTAATTCCTGCCCAGCGTCCTTGTCTGTGTACAGATCAAAGCTAGCATTATAGCCAAACACATCCTCAGTGAGAAGGGCAGCCCTACTACTGCTGTTCCCAGCTGAGAAAAAAAATCTGAGCTCGCCCTGTTGGATCATCTTTGGATTTTACATGCCCTGGAGCTGGGATGCAGATAATCTCCAACAGCTGTAAGTTACCATGGGGTTGAATGAGGACCATGAGGCTAAAGAGGGACAGACAGGTGAGCAGGAACTCCAGCTGCGGTGAGCAAGATTTCAGCATTCAGCTTCCTGCAGGAGCACTGTGAAGGCTGTTTTCCAGGCTCCCTCTCTTTCCCAGAGACACACGAAGCCTGAGGTCATGCTCACAAACAGCTGACCATAGGACACTGCACAGAGCTGAGTTCCCAGGCAGGCCAGCATGTGAAGGGCACTATCAAAGGGGAGGCTTTCCATCAGAGCAGCTTTGTTCTGTATGTTGCACATGGCGGGAAGCCGCTGGGCACAGCCCTGATGGCAGCAGCCAGTCTGGCTCAGTCCCCTTTGCTGGGACTGGTCTAATCCGCCCAGCCCCGGGCTGACTCCAATCGAGACTTGAGAAACAGGCTCCAAGTCATCAGAGGAAGCCTGTGGTGATGAGTGGCCTTGCACTTAACAATCCCGGATCTGTTCTTGTGGCCACTGGTTTCCTGCCCGGGTTTCAGCAGGCAGTGCCTGGGCAGATGAAGCTGGTCCCATACAGAAAAACCCCTATGACAGGCACTGTCTTTTGATCCTTGTGAGCCTGCAAGCGTGAAGTAGAGCTATCAGGGCACATACCAGCTCTTTCACTTCCTGATATCCCCTGCAGGAGCAAAACTGCTTTGCTTTTGGGACCCACAGCAGTTCATGGTTCACTGACATTGGTGGGACAGAGCACCTGACTAAACAGGACACCTGTTGGTTTCCAGGACACCTCCTTGCTGTCACCATGACCTTGCAGATGATTAAGCTGTACTGTTACAGAAACCAACTGGATTTTTTCATCAGTCCTGGTACATGAGCTGGAAAATCAAGGCCATGTGCCTTCAAAGATGACTTTTGTCCAAGACTGCTCCTTGTTGCACACCACACATAGCTCCTCTAGGTGAACATTATGCACTGATAATACTGCCTCAAACCCACACGGCAGGGATGGCAGTGGGGTAGGAATTGCACCACATGAGCCAATGGCTTTTTTAAACCTTTGAGTATAGTTAGAGCTGACATTCTGGTCACTTTTTCAACTTCTGTAAATGGCCACAGGAAAGGAGTTTCCCAGTTGAGTTACATGTCATGGTGAGGGGGAAAGTTTCTATTTTTCATTTGGTTTACAGCCAATAGACAAAGAGCAAAGCATCATTTCTGGGTTCTTTAGAACTAGGTTTTTTATGTTTGTATCAATGCAGTGGTTTAAGGTGGGACTCTCACACCAGCTCTGTTCATCCCAGCCCAATCTGCTCCTTCTTGCAAGTTTTTACTGTCTGTAATGGGAAAGCAGGCTTTCACTCTAAAATACTAGGAAAATACAGAGAAAAAAAAAAAAAGCCTTGCCTTTGTTCCTGACCCTGTGTGATCAGGTCTTCTGTAAACTTCAAGCAGTCCTGGGAACAGTCCCATCAGTTCCTGCTCCAACAGCCACGGCAGCATTTTTTATGTCTCTGTTGTGGCATCTGAGGGGAAAAAACATCGATTGGATTCCACCAGCATGAGAAGATTAATCATTTGCCTGGATTTCCAACCAGACTCTTCCACCCTGGATAAAACCTTGGCATTATTGTTTAAAATTCTTCTGACTATTCTCCATTTTAATTAGCAAGTGGAAATCTCTCATGCCTGTGCCAGGGGAAAAAAAAAGTCCTTGAGATCAAAGTGGGCTCTAATTCACATTTCTGCTTGCCACATTCAAGTAGTATGTTGGTAAAGCAATTGTCCTGTTTGATGGAGATGGAAGCACATAATCCATCAGGTGCAAAATGTGAGTGCTGTGTCCTGAGTGAAGTGATCCTATCTCAGTGTGGCTAAAGGCAAGGGAGAGCACTGGGTGATTTTACCAGTATACCCACAATGGCAACTTTAGGTTTCTTATGGGGGAAAAATTATTGCCTTAATCTTACTGTTAATGTATCTACAGGATAAATAAAACATCCAGGATCTGCTACTAAATAATAATAAAACCCATGAAACTGTGTAGCTCAAGGAAAAGTGTCATATTTTTCTGTTGCATTCCCAAAGGTGTGAGAGAGAATGTATTGGTTTAGTAAAAGGAGGTGACTTGTGAGACACCCTCCCCCTGCAAATTGAGAGAAAAACCAATCTGGAAATGGAAACCTCCAGACCAGCATTTAGGCACAACACTAGAGCCACCAAAATGACTTCGCTGACCTAAACTGCATTTTTCTACATCCCCCTAGTCCTGTGCTTCTTGCACCACAGCAAGGACTCATAACCCCGATACAGAATCACATCGGTTGATAAAAACCTCCAAAATCATCAAGTCCAGCCACAGAGAGCCTGGGCCCTGTCTCTACCCCATGTTAAATGTAGTTGTGGAAAAAAAATCCTAAAAAAAGTAAAAGCTCAGTATAATCATTGCTGATTTTCTTGCTACCTTTTTGTGCCTTGTCAGTGCACATGCGCTCAAGGATCACTTGTCCAGAAATATTTTCCTCTGACAAAGTGGGAAATTGAAGCTGCATGCAAGCTGTTCTGAATTTAAGCATAAGGCTGGGCTCAGACCACAGCAGACTCTTCTACCTGGGACGTCACCAGGAATCTGGAAAAAAAACCTTTCCCATGTCCTCAAGCATAGGCAAAAGCACAGTGGCCTGGGAAAAAGGAAGGGAAACTCACAAAGGGCAATGACCCAACACTGGGGTGAATAGAGGTGAGGAAGGGATGAAGAACTAAGCCATAGGCCATGCTTGTTTCTGGGAGCCATGGATAAGGCAGCAGCCTCCTGAGATGCCTGCAGGGAGCCAAGCACTGTTGCCCTGAGCAGACTCCCTAAGGACACCCAAACGCCTACTGCAGAACTGTGACATTTCGGGTTGACTCATCACTTCCACCAACTCCTGAGTAAGCCTCCCCCTGTATTCCTCTTTGCAAAACAAACTTTTGCAAGAAGTTTGACATCATCACAGACACCCATCATATGATCAGAAACATCAGGAGGCAGAAAATGCTGCCCTTTCAGTCACATGTGGCCCAACCATCCAGTCACGTGGCAGGCAAGGCTCAGGGCACGCGGCTCTTTCCTGCCGGCAGATCTGGAGATACGGTTTTCTCTGTTTGGAAAAGAAACAGCAACATCAACTCACATTACCTAACTGCCCATGGAAATGCAGAGCTGAAGCTGCCAGCTGAACTGCTCTGGTGTTACCTCTTCACTGACATGGCATTAAGAGTTTATTTTGCAACAAATATAAATGCTCGGTCACATTCCCAGCGTTCCTTCACCACCAAGTTTCACTTCCAGGGCTAACGCCTGCAAACTGAAGGAGAGTCCACTTAGATTAGATATACGAAAGAAGCTTTTTACAAGGAGGGTGGTGAGGCACTGGCACAGGCTGCCCAGAGAGGTGGTGGATGCCCCATCCCTGGAAACATTCAAGGCCAGGTTGCACAGGGCTCTGAGCAACCTGGTCTAATGGAAGGTGCCCCTGCCTATGGCAGGGAGGTTTAGACCTAGATGGCTTTTAAAAGGTCCCTTCCAACCCAAACCACTGTATGATCCTATGACTCCATTTCACTTAGGACTCCAGAGAGTTTATTGACAACATGGCCAAAAAAGTCAATTTTTCAAGCAGCAACTGTTTATTATTGGGAAGAACATTAGGATTTTATTTTTTTTCCTCTTACATATATTCAATTTGAATAAAAATAATTTAAAAATTTTTAACTTCTCTTTATATTACATGAAAGTAACTTGAAACAAGGACTGTGAATTTTGGAAGCGAGAAACATAGACAAAACGGTTGTTTAGCTGCTGAGATGTAGTTCTTGGATTTTTTTTCCCAAAAAACTCCTTTAAATAGAGAAACAATCACAATTGTCATTCCAGTGGAGAAACTTAATCCATCTATAAAATATCTTTAAGTTTGAGAACAGTATATAGTAACACTAGAAAGTATTCATAATATAGTGTGTGAGTTCTAATATACCACCTAAAATATATAACTTCTCAGACTTTACAAGGTCAAATATTTTAGACCATATTCCAGTGGAAAAACACTACAAATCTCTTACAATCCTTTTAAAGTTCTTGTTGAATTAACTTTTATTTCCTTTTGAGGAATTTTAATATAATTCCAAGCAATAAAATATTGCATACAAACTAGCTTGCAGAACTTTAGTCACACTAAATTGGACAACCACTGTTTAAAAGGATGAAGCACCTTTAGCAACAGTGACAAAACATCACTGTTAGTGTAGCTGATGAAGAAGCAGATTTTGTGCACAAATTGGTAAAATTTTCATGACAATAAATCTGATAAAAATTACTGTATATTCAGTATTAAGAAATTCAGCTAATTGGAAGTAAATATGCTTACGACTGGGGTAGGATTACAGTGTTACAAGATAGAGTCTACTCATTAGTCCAATTCATATTATCTGATAAAGACTTCCAATAAAACACTGATTCCTTCTTTTTTTGTTTTCAAAATACATGCAAAGTACTGCAATTTCCCTGGCTTATCTCGCCTCTTTTCAGTTTTTTCAGTTGAATGTGAATATAATTCCTATTTTTATTAACTTCTAGAGTAACAAACACCATTCAGCAACACCTGAATGGATTATAATTTTAAAAAGCCCCAAAAAACAAGGGGAAAAAAAAGCAGTTAGCGTGTCAAGGTCTCACTTTAGAGCAGAAATCTGCAGAAATGCGAAGGATAAAAATGAGATGGACTTTATGTAGATAGTTATTTGTATTGAGTACCATTTCAAATTTATAACTGTGCCAGTCGTGGGTCTGATGGCCCAATGGAAAACCACTCTTCACCAATTACAAGGAAAAAGACTAACAATATGATTGTCAAAACTATTCTCTTGTAACAGCCTAACCTCAGGGGTCAGCTCTCTTCCAAAGAAATGCTTGAAATGCTGGCTGGTGCTGCAGCCTGACAAACAACCCGATGCCATCTAAGGCGACAATGTCAAACCCTTTCAAAAATAAACATTTTGCTTCAGTATATTTCAGCTGGGGAGGGAGATGGTGGGTGTGTGTTTTGCTTTGTTTTGGTTTGTTCTTGGCTTTTTTATTTTTGTAACTGTCTGCTGTTTCCAGCACCGTCTCAGAGGCTGGAACGTTTCATTCCTTCCTCTGCCAGTTGTGTCCCTTTCCACTTGGCAGATGCTGACCACCACACCCGCTGCTCCTCGGTGCGCGGCAGCCACTGGTACCACCTTCTTGTTTTCCTTGTCTGTTATCTGTGTCTTCAGCGGAATTTACAGCCCTGGAATGTGATTTCTGAATCAATATGCATGTTCTTTTCCTAAGGAATGCCTTATTTTGCAACCACCACTGTGTAAAAATACCCTAATTTTCACTAATGTGGGGGTGGGGGGTGGTGGCTCTTTTGAGACAAATCAGTGATGCAATTTAGAAAACTAGGGAGGTATTTTCACCAGACTGCAATATTTTTAAGATCAGGTAAAATTTTGGGCCTAAACTATGCCAATTGTTTTCCTTTCTAAATTAATAATTACTTTTAGCTTTACCAAGAAATATTCTACTGGTATGAACTACAGAATTTTTGAAATTATGAAAAATATTTATGTTTTACTTCTCTTCTCTATATATGTTACTCATTTGTTTAATTCATTCAGGATTCTACGATACTGTCAACCAACTATAGTAATCCAGAAATGTTTTCTGCTTATGGAAGGGGCTTAATCACTAAGCCACACCTCCCTGCAAAGCTTCAGTATTTCTGATTGGTAAAAAGCATTTCTCATTGAAGTAATACTGAAGTGGAGCCCTAGCCGTCCTCCATATATACGACTGTCAAGTTAATTAACTTTTCAGGACAAAATGCTGATCACATTCGATGACAAGCCACACTGTCATGTTCAAGACAGCTCCAGTGGTAGCTCTGGTGGCACAACTGTGTATCTTGGGTCAAGCTTAGGTGTGAAATCCTTGAAGTTCTTAGATGCTTCAGTACCAAATACATCTAAAACTTTCCTGTTCATGAGAGCAAACCTGAAAAAGAAAAGACAAGAAAGCATGAATGCATGATTCATTTACTTATGAAAAAATAAAATTATTTCATGTAATGAAAGATTACTAAAATTTCTGAAATACAGGCTTCAACCTGTGCTGTTCAGAGAGAGAAAGTTTTTCACTTCAGGCAATAAAGATTTTTTTAAAATATGCATTTGAAAAATGTAGCTAATAGTGTTTGTGTAAGTATACTTCAAATAATGCAACTTATGAAAAAGGGGAAGAGTCCCCTTCCACTTTTAACTCCACAAAAGAAAGGTCAAACCAAAACATACTACTGTTCTCTCTCACTCCAGCAGAGCAAACCGTGGCCCTGCCTGCTCAAGTCTGGATGTCAATTTTATGGGTGTAAGAACCTATTTCCATTTTGTTGTTCATCACAATATAGACTGAAAAATGTAAAAAATGCCAAAAGAAATTGCCTTTATGGAGAGAGTGTCAAAATTAATATTACAGATATTTGCTTCAAATAAAATAAATGAGCAGAACAGAATTTGCTTTCCTTCCTCTCTTTCAACTAAGGCAAGTTTAGGATTAGGACAAAATGGAAAAATGCAGCCAAAATGGGACATCTGCACTGACATCATTCCCTGTATCATGTTTGTATGGCCTCAGAGATTGCCTGAGGACTGCCTGCAGGCATCCCAAGGAAAGCTTCCCGCTATAGCTTGCAATGTATTCAATCACCTCATGTGTGTACTGTGCCATGGGGAGTGTAGATTCAACATGCTCCAGGGACTGCCCTCTGATTTCAGTTCTATTTTTACAGCCCAGAGAGCTCGCTGTCGTGACAAATGTTACCTTTCATAATCCCATTCATAAACTGATCTGCATCAAGATTTGGATGCCTTGCTCCTGCCACACACTGCGCCAGTGTAAGAGTGTACATTTCACTAAACTGTATTTTCATAAGTCAGTTACAGCAAAATCTATTTTTAAAAGAAAGTTTTTTAGATTCCTGCAGCAAACAGAAAAAACATCCAGTAAGATATTACAGAGTATATTTATGATTATGATCAGTGAAAATTTTTTATTAGCTTTTCAAGAAAAAAATCCTTTCCCAACTGAAACATATAAAAAACTACTGGAACTTTCAAGTATTCTTAGGAGATATTCTGACATTTCTAGTAATGCTTTTAAACCCACAGTAATACCATGTTGTCAATCACTGTACATACCAAGTGATTTCTCCCAACATGTATAGTTGTTTACCGGATTCTTCATGTCCCAATGTATTTTCAAAGCATCCCACCCTCCAAGACAACTAAAAGGACTTCAAGTAAAATGCTCATCTGCTAAATTGTCTTCACTAGAGTTAAGTCTGTTCCTGCCATTAGATTAAACCCAGCAATGTCACTTCAGCAGCAAAGAACTGCAGGAGTACTGGAAACTGTCTGAAAAGCAAAGTAAATCCACAGGAAATTAGCTCTTGTGTACTTCTAGGGCTCTGCTGTTGACAGTGAATGACACAGAAAGCTGAGTGTGATCAGTAACAGGTTTAGACAAGCCAAAACACACCCCTGAGCACATACCTGCCCTTTGTTAGTCGTAAAAGAAATTTCCAGTATGAAGGTCTCAGGTTCTGAACTTCCATGACAGCCTGCAATGAGAAGATTCTGTCAGAGCCAGCTGACAGGGCCAGGCAAAAGCTTCATCTGCTACATTAGGTTGCCAATATTAGCAAAAGGATTGGAACAGAACTCATTTTTACTGTTCTCTGCTAAATTCAATGCTCTGTATGACCACCATCAGCACAGATTGATATTCCCAGAATACAATATTTTACCAGTGGTGACAATTAACTTACATCTCATTGTGGAGAAAGCAGCAATAATCATTTTTCCTACGTACATGACTGTGGACTGGTGGATGCCAAATTTACCTCCTACTTTATCCCCTACTCACTCTGCATTTTGTGTTCCACCATTTCTTGCAGTCCTATTTATATTTCATGTTACATTATCTTAAATAATGTCATATAGCCAAAATCTTTGTCTTCTCTCTATTCCATTACTTTTCCAGGTCACTTAGAAATATAGTGAATAACAAACATCTCAGCATAGAT
The DNA here is from genome assembly GCA_013400735.1 of Pomatostomus ruficeps. Lineage (NCBI taxonomy): Eukaryota > Metazoa > Chordata > Aves > Passeriformes > Timaliidae > Pomatostomus > Pomatostomus ruficeps. Next base: position 4,791 of record VYZT01051517.1, on the reverse strand, counting down.
GTTTTTCCTAATTTCTCCTTCCTTCTTCCTGCTAAACATAGCAATTTATTTATAGTCTTAGATTTGTTTTCCAATTAGTTATTAAGTAATGAAGAAAACCCTTCCTTCTTTTCTCATATGAACTTTATGTCTGTTAAGTCTCACACGATTGTCCCTGACAGCAGTATTTTGGAGACCTTCAGGCACATCCCAAGGACTAAAATATCAATTCCCTTTGATACTATACTTAGAGAGATTCCCAAGTACATGGGAACAATGAGGAGGAGGAGTGTCTCTTAACTGTCCCGTTAAGCACAAGGCAGTAGAAGCTTGCTTTAGGGTCATTTTATATTCTCTTTATTGAGGGGCACAAAAAATATATATAGTTATGGAGGCCCAGTTCATGCAGGGATGTTTCAGCAGAAGGTCTAGAAATGGTGAGATGTGGTAGAATAGTAGAGCAATTTGGGTAGCACTGAAAAGCTGTTTTTCTAGCTGATGCATTAAAGGACTGAGGGTAAAGGCATGTAACTGACCTGAGAAGTGCAAAAGATGATAACTGCAGCTTGTGTCAAATGTAACACTTCAGGGCTTTTACTATTCTTTTGCAGATTTTTTCAACTAGGCAATATTAATTCAAGTCAGCTGGCAGTGGAAACTTTCAGTTGATGTAAAAAACCATAAAATACTGTATTATACTGTTTGCCTCCTTGAGAAACTGTCCTTTCACATGCTTATGGAAGTTCATACATTAATGTTCATCTGGATCAGTGCATTTTAAGATCCTTTCCAAAGAACTCAACGCTTTGTATAACGTATTCAGCTATAAGCACAGGAGAAACTGAGTTGTAGAAATGACCTTCCCACAGTGACACTCAAAACCAAGATGCAGGAGTCCCAATTCTCAGCATCTTACTGGAATTACTACATCTCACCATCTCTTCTATAGAACTGTCTCCCTGTACTCCTCTTTTCTCTCAGCATTTGATTTAAAGAACTTCATGTTTTGTTAGAGAACATACTTATACTTACTGCCTGAAAGCATATCGATGTAGAAATGGCATAGATGATGCTGTCTGCATGAGGAAAATAGGGAACTTTCCCTGCTTCAATGCCTTTGAAGTATATAGTCTAAAAAAATAAACAAAAAATGTTGAATGCAACAAAATCAAAGTATCTTTTTATTTCACCTTTTCAAAAAAACATATCAACTTTATATTTCTTATATGCCCACAAATGTGACATTGATTAAGACAGATTATAGAAGCTGTCCAAGATCAATCTAATAAGAGGCTATTAATGCAGAGAACAGGACTAGCAACCGCTTTGGTGTTACAGACCCTAAAGATAAAAAAGGGAAAGTTTGCTCTGTTAAATTCTTCATTTTAAAAAAGCAAAAGAACAATGCAGTAACTATTCCAACAAAGTGAATATTCACTGTTCTTAAACAGCTTGAAATCACATACTTTACTTTCTGAGAAAACATGTACAGTTTATTTTCCTGAGCACAGCCTGACCTTGCAGAGCTGCACACGCCTCTTTGGTCAGTTACCCTTGGCTTGCGTAAGATGATAAAAGTAGTTAAAAGAAAAAAAAAAAAGGAAGAAAGAACACACAGCACTTTTCTTATTTCACTGTAGCCATGATGTCTCAAAGTCCAGAGAAAACCATCAGCAATAGAAGATAATATTGGTTTTTTACAAGTGGTGTTCTGAAAGTCAAATTGGATAACTCAGATTTGCCTTTGTAGGACCAATATGTGAACTGCCTTCAGAGCTTGGTCTGGGGTAACAAGAAGTAGGAACAGAGAGTATCTTCCCTTTTAATGTTTAATTTTATCCATAACAAAAAAATGTTCCTCCTTTTTATGGTCTTTAGAACAAATTCTGCTCTGGTAATGGAGGTGGGTAAACATCACTAAAGAACAAGGCCCTCAAGGTCTGCAGGAGAAATATGTGATTCGGGGATGATGCATAGTGAGAGAACATTATCAACTCATTCCAGTGGTGTTGTTGGGGAATTAGCCATGACTAAGTCTCAATTTTATGGAAAAATCACAGTAAGAAATCAAATGCGGGTTAGAAAATTATAATCAACATAACCAAACTGGTTTTTTTCATGAGCTCCTAATTTTAACAAGTTCAGAGAAATAATTCAAGCCTGAAGAATAGTAATTAGAACAAAGTTCGTTCCAAAGCTGGGAATTCAATCAGTTGAAGTACACTGACAAACAAAGTCAGCTATCGACTAAAACCTAAGCTATTTTGATTTATCTTAGATTGTTGAATGCCAAAATTAGGGAACAAATGCAGGAAGTTAAGCTGTAGCTTTTGGCAATAAATCTGCAATTAAGGACTAGGTCTGCTTTATGTTTCTGGCAGAATAATCATACTTGGATCTTTCTGATTTAAAAAATCTGCAAAAACTAGAAAGCAAAGCACTGTCAGGAGATTAAAAAAATTCATGGAGAATATACATGAAGACCAGTGGATAAAGGATGTTTAAAATGAGTCAAAGAAAAGACAGCAAGAAAGAAATTCTAAGACCACATTGCAGCATTGCCTCTTGGCACACATGTACTGAAACACCATCACCAAACAACTTTGTATTTTACTGGAACTGCCTGACAAAGCCTCTGAAGTTCATTTCCTTTTCTACTGCCTGGAAAAAATAGATGAAATGAAGACCTCTTTTAAGAGGGCAATAACTTACCTCTACTAATTTGGACACCAGATACATAGAGATAGTTGTACTTTTGTAAAACATCATAGAAATTCCTGCTAGACACCCTGTAACAATTAGAAAAGAAAAGCATTGTTAAGGTTGTGATTTGCATTGTTAAGGTCACTGCTGTGGTGTGACAGCCCAACAAACACTGCACAGGACTATTTATTTCTGTAGCTACAACACAGTTCAGTGATGCTCTTTTGCTGGCCATCCAAATATGGTTTGTATCACTAAATAGAGAAAGTTCTAAAATGCTGAAACAAACTAGTACTTCAGTGCTCAGGAGCACAGTATCAAATTTCTTCGCTCTTTGTGGGATGAGAGACCTCTGCAGTTCCAACACGTGACAGATACACAAGAGAGAAGGGCCTCACCACCACAGAAATTTCATGGCAAAAAGGTCTTTTTTTGGACCCAGTAGAGCCCAATGTGCATTTTGTCATGTATGGAAGAGTCAGGATTTTCATCTCACATCTCTACAGCTGCAAATTAAAGGACAAGTTTATATTTGTGCACACAGTAATATACTGTCCTTGGAGCTGACCATAAACTCCATACCATTTGACTGAATCTGCCTTACAATTTTAATTGCACCTCTTTCTTTGACTCTGCTTGAAACATCACTGACACTTTGACACAAGCTTGATGTACACAGTCCTAATTTCATCACAGAAGTCTGAAAAGGGAATGGGAGGGCAGACAAGAGGAACACTTACAGAGTCCCAACACAGGCAACACAAACTTTTCATGGACTCACCAGCTACAAGTGCATGAAGCTCATCATCCAGGTTCCGGACCCAGCGCAGGAAGCAACTTGTACCCTGTAGGTGAACAGAATGCAAGCTTAGCCCATCTTAATTCTTATAACACACAGGCTGGAGGTACTCCTTACAAGCTAGTAATATAGCACAGAGTATGAATTAAGAGTGTAGTGTGATAATAACCATAATCATAGAATCATAAAATGGTCTGGGTTGGAAGGGACCTTAAAGACCACCTCATTCCATCTCCCTTGCCATGGGCAGGGACACCTTCCACTAGACCAGGTTGCTCAGAGCCCCACCCAGCCTGGCCTTGAACACTTACAGCGATAATGCATTTTTCTACTTGGTAAGATTGTTACAATAAAAGGCAATTTAATTGATACAGGAGGAGGCAAACTTTTCCATTGTAAGAGGGAAATGTAAGGGAAATGTAAAATCACATTGTAATTTCTTAAGAGCTGTAGAATCTTTCATTACTGGACATGTTATGTCTGATTAAGTAATCTTTACCACATCAAGAAACAGTAAAATACATGAAAAAAACCCACAAGAAATCAACACAACTAAAGAACAATCTTTGTAAAAGCACTGGTGATACTGAAGTCCAGAGAGTTGGACACAGTACCCAAAACATTTCAGTGTTTTAATTTACAATTTACTGCTGCCATTTCTTTTAAAATCAGAGAGCAGATTAATCTAATTTGAATTCCAATCTAATACCAAAGCTAATCTTGAATTCATGTCATCCTCATTTGCTGTACCTTTCTAGACTCTTTCCCAAGATAAAGGTTTTTTCCAACTACATACCAAACCTCCTGAGATTTTTTCATACATCCAATAAATTCTGGAACTAGGAAAATACATTAATCTAGAAAAGTAGAACTGCATATTCCTTTGGATCCAAAATGCACCATGCATTTCCCTTTTTTTTTCCCATGTCCAATTTTTCTGAGTGACTAGAATCTTTGCTGCCCTAAATGCCTATTTAAACTGGAAGAAAAATATAATGCAACCCAAATTTGTGTAAGTTATGAAATGCAAACAATAACATATAGTAGAATCACAGAATTTGAAGATCATTTAGCCTGGAAAGGATATTTAAGATCACCAGGTCCAACTGTTAACCTAGCATGCACCAAGTCTATCCCTAAACCACATTCCCAGGTGCCACATGCACATACCTTTTGAACACTTCCAGAGATGGCAATTCCACCACTTCCCTGGGCAACCTGTTCCAGTGCTTGACAACCCTTTCAGTGAAGGACAACTTCCTACTGTAGAATCTAAACCTCTCCTGGACAACCTGAGGCCAATTCCTCTT
>VYZT01051514.1:150993-176804 GCA_013400735.1 Pomatostomus ruficeps | reverse complement strand
GGGCCGCTGCCCGCGGGGCCGGAGCGACGGGAGGACCGGGGCGCCCGAGCCGCGTCCGCCCCGCCGGGGTGAGCGGAAGGGCCCGGAGCTCAGGGCCGGCTGTCACAGCCCTCTGATGTCACCCGCAGCCTGGCGAGACGGAGCGCTGAAAACCCGAGCCGTGTCGATTGTCGTTAACAGGGGCAATAACTTAAAATTCATTAAAGAACACCTTTGGGTAACATTACTGCTAATTATTTAATTGCAAGAATCCCTATGGGGAAAATTATGCTAATTATAAAGTAATAAAACCACTTGTTCTAAAGCACTTAATTCAGCAAAATTTAGTCTTTTCACCAGAACGTTTCATATGTTGTTTGATGGAAGAAACAACAACAGTAGCTGTGTGCTCATCCTGCCTGCGGCTCAAAGCCCAGAGGAGCTGTAGCTGGCAGTGTGTTTGTGCTGGCAGGTTGTATGCAGGGCTCTTGTCCTCCTTGCCAAAGTGACAAGCACAGCGGCCACCAAAACTGGGGCAGAATTCACTGTACAAAAGCACTTTTATAAGAGAGATAATGCAGATCAATACAGACATTGTGTTTCCCAATCTTTATCATGCACAATCAGTGTGAAAGCAATTCTGTTACCTGTCAGGTACGTTGTAGCTGAGCTAAGCTTTGGGAGGTGGCCCTTCCCAACCCAGCTCTCTCCACTTACAGCGCTCTGCCCTACAGAGATGTTTCAGCAGCATACTTGTTTCTAGACATGCTCAAGAGCCATCCGGGTGACCCCTTTAATTGCCCTTACAACCTGAATTGATTGAATGGCGTTCCCATTAACAAACACAAGTTCTGCTGTGCTCCCCAGCTCTTTGGGAGGACACAAGCTGTCTCTTTGTGTTCTGAGCACTGCCACCATTCACTCTGCCTGTCCATCGCTGAGCAGCTGTACTCTGCGAGTCAAAGCTGCCAAAACATCTTTCTGTAGTTTGTAAATATTGGCAAAACCCTTCTGTTAACAAGTTCTCGAACCCAGCTTGGCGGAGGGCAGCTTTGGGTCGGAGTGTGCAATTTGCCGGTTTTTTCACTGCAGGAAATCAGCTTCAACAGCCCGATTTCCATTCCGCACATACACCACGTCTCGGAGAAGCGCAACTGATGCTGTGCATGGTCATTGCAGCTTCTTCTTTCTCTTAAATCTGTGTCATCTCTCTCCCTGAATACAAGCATCTCATCCCACCCACCCCCACAACGTGCATTCCCTTCACCCAGTCGTCCTAGCGAGGAGTGTGTGGCTACAAACACAAGCAAAACCGGAAAATGATCTCTCTTGATTCACCAACTTTTGTTCTTGAAAGAGAGGAATGTGAGGCTTAACTGTAAACATTTCTGCAAGCAGTTCTTCTTGAAGCGAGGCAGGAGTTCAAATGCAGCCAACAATGCGATTTTTGATGCCTTTAAAATCAACATCATTTGGTTTAGTTCTGATATTGCTTTTCTTGGGAGGTAATTGCAAGGGGTGAAAGTAACAGTATGTGCTTCCTCCCGATGCAAATGCAGCTGCTGATAACTGCAAATGAAATAATAGGTTAATTGAAATAAGCAGGGGAAGAAGAAAGCAGCTTCAAAAACATGTAGCAGAAATGTGGCTGAGAAGAAAGTGTCTTTATATTTTAGAATACAGGGGGATTTTTTGGCTGTTGCTTTTTTGTACTGAGAAAATGAAAATTCTTCAAGTCCATGCATGAATAAACAAGTACAGCTGGGCAGCCTAATACATAATTTATACTGATCAGTCACTGCAGATTTAACTGAATAAAGCCAAAATGAACACTAATTGTTTTGACAAACTAAAATAGTGTATATGATGGTTTATTGTGAAGCTTGCTGGTTACTGTCCTTATCTCAGCGGCTATTTTCAAGACTGATTTCTGCATGAGAGGCAGGACAATATTAAGATTAATATCTTGTTGAAGATAAAGTATTTTAATTGCTTAACATACAAGCAGAAAATAGAAAGAACTATCTTCAGGGCAGAGGGGAGAACTGGCACAGCAGTGTGGGACGAGCTGATTTAGGGGGTGAGGTATTGCTGAGGTAATGGGTGGTACCTCAGCTGAAGGCTAAACCTGAAAGTAGCGTTTTGTGCTTGTCACATTTGAAATACATCAGGAATAAATTTGCCTTTGGATACTTGTCTTCTGAAAGGGGACATCCAAAAAGTTGTCAGTGAATTTCCGGAGAGTTATGTCTGTAGGCTCATTAATCTAAGAAGCTACCCCATTTTGCTCTGGTTTTGGTACATGCAAAGTGAAATAAATACATGGGTGGGCCTTCGTTTTGCTTCTCCAAACCCTCTCATTGAGATAGATGGCTAAATGAGAATGATTTAAGATATCATTTGGATAGACAAAGGTAATAATATTTGCAGGGATCCCTAAGCACCACTTCTGCATGGGCTCCTTCATGTGACAGTGAGCTGCTTCTTCCTCTGCAGAGGCCTCTCCTGCCACCTCGCCCTTTGCCTCTCCTCCCAGGACTGGCAGCTCCACGTGGCTCCCAGCATCACTTACATGATGATCGATGGCTTTTCCGAGTCTCAGGTCATCACTGTGTTTGCTGTGATTAAGTTTTGGGATGTGGCTGTAAAACTGACAGTTGGGCTTGAGTGTTACTGGAGCTGGAGGATGGTTGGACCCAGGGCTTTATTCTGGACCATTCTGTGCCCAGAGGGAGCCAAGTGGGTGGAAGCTGGACAGGAATTATTCCTAGGCTCAGGGGTGGTATTTGCCTTGGATCTGGGGCCATCACTAACTTGTGATCGCCCCAACTTGTGGAAATATACTTTGCTGATGAGAAAATACTACTTTTGTAAGAGTGGTCTGCATCAGGGTAGTCGAGCACTTCTGTACTAGCTTTCTTCAGGTTATCTGTAGATTATTCTATAAAGTATGAGTTCACCTGGTGAAGATAGATCTACATAAAACTTGTGAGAACTTCACCTCTGAGAACTTGTTTGTGCTTTGCTGAGATATGGATTAATTTATGCCAGGAGACTTAGGGCAGCTCTCGTTTAGTCTGACCCTTCTGTGGATTCAGTTTCCAGTAAAATCAATTTTTTTTTTTTTTTGTGACAAAGCAGTTGCTGGTCTGACACCTGAGCAGGGTTCACCATTAACCACCCAGCTGTGTCTGTGCTTTCGTGGCCTTTGCATCAGCTTGTGTGCAGTTGGTGTGAAGGAATCGTGTGGCTGCTAAACTGAAGGTTTTAGTTTCACATCACTAGGTATAGTTTGTCACTTTTGTTCTGTGGCAGTGAATGACAGTTTTATTCCATTACCTAGTCTGCTTGCTGTAATTTCTAGGGTTTATTTTTAAATTAGGCTGATGGCTACATGCAACTGTGCCTTCTCTTACAAGAAGTTGGTATTCTTCACCAACTTCTGTTCACTATTAAACATGAATATCAGAACTGCTTCCTCATTTACTTTCATTTGTAATTTACAAAACCCCAGGTGTGTTTGTTGTACATTAGAAACACAGAGAGCCTATAACTTGTTCCAAACCCAGAAAATACTTAACCCAGGACAGTCCCACCCCATCAAATCAGTTGGCCTTGGGACTCTTCATTAGTTAACATCTGAGTAAAGAAAGAGCTCAGCTGCACTCCCCCTCCAAATCCTGTCTGAATTAACTCCATTTTGCATTTGTAGCAATGAGGGCAGAACAAGACCCTCTGCGTAGTTCACTGAGGATTCTTCTGCCAGTCTCCTTCAGGTAACGCAGGTTTTTTTCTGCTCTTTCAGCAGTATTTCAGTATTTCAGGCTATGCTGGGGTTGAGGGGCTTTGGGGAGGAGCAGCTCCAGCAATGGGCCATCTGCAGCCCTCTACTCTGGGGAAGCTGGGACCACTCGCAATTTCACACACAAGCAGCACTAATCTACAATAAATCTCATGAAATCAATAAAAATATGGAAAGTATATCATTTTTAAAGAAAAAACACATGAGATGGCCATTAAGGGCACAGCCATTCTAATACCTGTGTCTGGTTGAAACTGCAATTAAAAACATTCCAATAATAAATCTACTTTCAGTCTCGTTTAATGCTTTTAACTTGCTTGAAAGTTCAAGCTGGTATCCCAAAAATGTGCCAGGACTTTCACAATGTATTTTATAGACTCATAAATAAATATGGCAATTAATCTAAGCTATATTTCTTTCATATTTGATGACAATTTATTATGACACTCACTCATTCAGTGCACAAAAACTCTAATGCACTTAAAATCGGATTTCAAACCAAACGTTTTATGGGAAAATATAGTATTGATCATCCATTTAAAGATATCATGTGATGATTCATAACCTGCTATAAAAAAGGATCTTATGAGGACATGCAGAATGAGTTTTGTGGACCATTCTCACCACAAAATCCAACGCAGAAGATCTGTAATTCTCCTTGATGTGTTATAGTTCTGTTTGGTGTCTTTGCCTAAAATGTTTTGGTAGTTTATGATAGATAGTAACTTTAAAATAAAACATTTTTCATACTTAAGTTAAATTAAATAAATAGTGTTGATTTGTTAAACATATACTGTTATATGCACATTTATACTGTCCATTTACACAAATTCATGCACAAAGTTTGTTCCTTTCAAGGATAATTTCCACAATTTTGGTTATGTTAATTGGGCTGTTTGTGCAATACACATCTGCTGCATAAAAACGTGACCCAGGAGTCACAGGGCTTCACATGCTGCTCATTGCTGGGGGTGTGATGATCCCTGTGCAGCTCTGAAAGCTGCAGTGGCTCGGGCTCTGATGTGCCAGCAGCAGTGACCTGCAGTCAGCTGTCCTGGCCCTGTGGGGCATTACTGGAACTGTTTCCAAAGCTGAAAAACTCTAGAAGAGCCATCCCGAAAATGCAGGCTCCTGGGGGAATTTGTGTGAACTTGGGATCTGGTGCAGAAGGAAGGGCGGGCTTGCAGCATGCTGTTCATCTGGAACATATTCTGCAAGTACCTGAGTCCCCCTCTCATTTTCTGAGTTTCTTAATATAATGACATCTTCCAGTTTGGGCAGCCCATCGTTGCTGCCGGCGTAGCTGTTTTCTGGATCTCTTTCCTTAATGCCATAGGTTTCGAGTGGTGGCACCAATGCTTGGAGAGACAGCAGAAGGAAATAAGTAGTGAAGGCTCAAGCACGTGGTTAGAGAAGAGTCTCATTTATAAATCAATTTTAATAACATATTTAAAAGCTCTCACATTTGCCTTTAATGTGTTTCCATTTCCCCTTTGGTCATTAATATTTAAAATATTTTTCTTTACTGATCTTTTTTTCTATTGTGTCCTTTCTAACTTCCCTTTCGCTCTTTAATCTGTAATGAGTGAATTTTTGAGAAATGCATAATCCATGAGAAATCCAGATAATTTGATAAAGGAAAAACCTTCAATCCCTTGGAAGAAATTTCAGAAGAGTTGAGTAATTCGAAGTTCATCCAGCTTGTAGGCCGGGGCCTACTTTACTTTTGAAAATGGAATTTGGGTTCTGTGGTTGTACCCATCTTTCAGGTGGAGATTGTCACTTCAAATGTCCTGTAAGAGAAAGGAAAGGACTGAAGGAGGAGGGTCAGTGACTGGTCTCCTAGTTGGGTAAAAACCTCAGACACATGCTTTGAAGGATTCATCACATATTATAAATATGTGGATTTTATACGTGATGTCAGAATGCAGCTGTGAGGTGGGTGATGGCAGCCACAGGTGGGTCTGGGTGCCAGCCCTGCTGCCCCACAGTTTAACTGCAGATGGCCCAGGTGTGAGTGTTTGCAGCTCCAGTTAGGACAGGGAAGAAGTGCTCCTTAAGTGGATTTGTTACACCTGGAGCAGGAGGGAGGAGCAGTCTGGGTGGAGGGGGAGCTGGGCTGTGCTTTGGGATGAAGAATGGCTGGGAGAAGGAGCACAAGGCACGTGGTTGCAGGACTGGGACTGCCCAAGGTGGGTGAGAAGGGGGGTGGTGACCCCACTGTGCTCGTGTGCTTACTGGTTCTGGCTCTGGGGAGTGCCCTGGGACAGGCAGCGCTTCCCAAGGGCCTTCCTGGGCCTGGGGAGAGAGGGGTGGGCAAAGGGGCTGCAGAGAGGGAGGGGGTTTCCCGAGGCTGAAGCGCAGCTCTGTAGAAGATGCTGGAGGTATCTCTGTCCTTGGTGCAGGCACAGAGCAGCTTGTAGCTGGAGAGGAATATTGTCTTGAAGGAGACAGAGGAGCTAAATTTAATGTGTTGTAAATTCTCTAGAGACAATGGGGAAACCTCCAGAAAATAATTCATTTCTATATCATGGGGAGGCTCTATGGACAAAGAAATGACATGCTTTAGTGTGGAACAGAATAATGACTCCTCGTCAGAGCTACTGGAAAGGATTTTAGACACTTAACAACAGTGGTTTGATTTTTTAATTTTACTTTTATTACTTTAGTCTTTAATTTACTGGGCCTAGGAAGAGCTCATCCTGTTCCTGGTTTGTGCTGGGTTTTATGTTTTTATATATATACATACATGGATATTATTCTCAGTCCATTATTCATCTATGAATTCTTCATGATTTGTAAATGGGCAATGAAGCAAAGAATACTAAAATGTAACAAAGATGGAAGGGAGATCTGCAGTGTTTATTATTTTCAAGGAAGAGTTTAATATGATGTTGTGTGATGTTTGAATATCTACCCAGGAAGTGTTACAGCTACCATGGCTATTTTGTATTTTGTTTTGCCTTCTCATCTTTGTAAATTTGTACTGGGCTTAAAGCGGATGGGTTTAGCACCAGAGATCCATACTGGTGGTAGTGGTGGAGGAGATACTTGTGTATCTTTCTTTCTCTGGCTGTTGCTGAGAGCCAAAGGTGATTAGTTGTACCAACTGCTGACGGAGTGAGTGGTGGGGCTGCCTGGGCACCTTGCTGGGGGTAGTGGGCTGGCCCTGGGAGGGGCTGCTTCTCCAAGGTTTCAATTGCCCATCACAGCTCAGGCTCCCAAAGGCTGAACCCTAAAGGATGGACAAAGACTTGTTCCTCTGCTCGGTTTGTTCCTCATGCATCAGCTCCCAGTGCCCTTTGATTATGCAGAGCTAGTAAAAGCCTGAGCAAATGTGCAGTGGGCAGGCAGCAGAGTTGGAATAGCCTCTTTATGATGTCCTTGCCTGGGCTGCTTGTGCTCCTCATTGCTTTCCGTGTCTTTTATCACTCAGTAAAAGTATTGCCCCATAGATGGTTTTACCTGTAGTCTTATGTTGAATCTAAATATTTAGCCAACCTCCTTCATCTGTGTGTAGGCTGTTGTGGGGTTTGACAGTGGAAATAACTGATTGCCTCCCCTGTGTGCTGTGCTGGGGAGGGATGGCGCAGACAGGGCTGCACAGGGCCCTGGGCATTGCAGCTGTGGGCACAGGTGGGGAATGGCCTCGTTCCCTCTGCCCCCTCCTCTCTGGCCAGGTGGCTGCTGTTTGCAGACAATTGGTGTGCAGGGTTGTGTGTGTTGCTCTCCCAGGATCCAGTTTGGGGCTGCCTTTTGTCATCTCTGTGCCTTTGGTTTGGTCATATGTGCCAAATAAGCCCTGGAGAGCAGCAAGTGAAGTTAAACCTATTTAAAAAAAAACACAATAGAAAGAAAAAAATATGAATAACGTTATGTTTAGTGTCAGATTAATTCCTTTATGAATGGCTAAATGCCACATCTAGACTGTACACAATCAGTCTCTTGTATTAATAGATATATATATGTGCAGAAGCAATATTCAAAGCCAGTAAAAACCCATGTTGTTTGTAGACACAGTGAGTGAAGTCCACAGGGAATGGTTCAAAACTGGTGTGGGAAGAATGTTCTTGCTCTGCCCAAGGATGGTTTGTTTTTTTTTTTTTTAAGATAGCATCAGTGTAGTCTGCACTTGTACTCCTTTTTGCCATCAGTTTGGCCCATATTTGTCCTTTGAGCCTACCCTGTGTGGCAAAGTGATGAAGTGCAGCAGTTTTATTGGTGCTTAGAGAACGAGGGGTAACAGTGAGAGATATCTGGCAGATCTTTGACATCAAAGAAATGCAGAAAACTTAAACCCCAGTATCCTTCATAGGTCAGGTTGGCCACTGATGCCCAGTGTTACCCTGGTGTGTTCCTGGAGCCCCGGCAGTGGCAGTCCCTGGGCTCTGCCGTGGCTGGGGAGCCGCCAGGCCCAGGGCAGCTGCAGGGAGCAGCACAGCTGACTGTGGTTTGCAGCAGTGAGGATCAGTGTGAGGTCAGTTTAAGATCAGAGCCTTCAGGTCAGTGTAATTCTGCAAGTGTTGCCCTTGCTATTAGCACTTTTTCCCATGATAGCTTTAGCGTATATTTTACAAATGAAGTTAGTTACTGTCAGGTTTCCTTATGCTGTTACTGACCCATTGCTCTGAAATGGTGTTCTTGCTCTTGGGGACTGGCCACTCCTGCCACAAACAGAGTGACACAACCCAGCAGAGATCTATCTCTACTGGTTTTTGATGTGATCACTTTGAAGAGTTCTGCTAGTGTTTGATACAAATTGTGACTGCCCCTGAATATTTTTTCCTTGTCTCCTGAGTGGTTCCCTGCAAATGCTACCTGCTCTCACTAAACTCCAGTCAGCCTAGTTTGTTTTCAGAGCCTTCAAGAAAGGTGTTGGTACATTTAATTATTAAATCAGAAAACAAGGAGTGTTTTGAGACAGGTGGAGGGGAGCAGACCAGGTGACTGGGATTCATTGGTTTAGCATTAGCCTAAAACTGCTCCTGTTAATGGAAAGCTTTACCATTAACTCAGGGGTGGAGTGTGTGGCTGTTAAACAGAGCTGGTAAAATCTCTGGAGTTCTCAGGCAGTGCAGTGAAAGATCCTTCTTGGAGAAAGACCAACAAATGAATGACCCAAACTTCAGTCCTTGAGTGATGAGAGTCATTAATATGTAACAAAAATAAAAACACTTGACAGTATGCCTTCCCAGGGCTGGCTGCTCTCTGCTGTGTGGGTCTGAGTGATGCGCTCCTCATAGTGAACTGCTTTCCTTAGGTTTGGGCCTTTGCTCTTCTTTTCAGCTTGCTTAGTAGAGTTGAACCTCTTTCTGCTGACACTGGTAGTGTAAGAAGGGTCAAGCTTTAGGTCTCATAGGTGAGTTTTGCACAGTAGAACATATCCAGGGCTGCAGCTCCCTCACTGAGGTTATCTCTAGAGGCTTTTCTCCTTAAAGATTCTGGTTCAAGTATTGCAATTTTAATTTTAAATTCTTGTAACCTTCTCTGGGTGTACTCAACGTTGGCTTGACTTGGGTTTGCTCACTATTGGACTTGGAACAAGAGCTAATCAGTTTAAATGCGTCTGCAGTTGTTTTTTGCATCAGTTCAATGAGGTCAATTTAAAATTGAATTCCTAAAGCTATTGCAGGGCTTCACATATTGGCAGGTCAAAGAGTTATTGAACACCAACTTAGTAACAATCTTTCTAACTGTTTACATCACAATGTCTTCATGGCTACGTCAGTGCCTGAGGACTTCAGAAGCCCCCATTTGAGTTTGTAAATCATAAGGGAGAAATGAATAAAAACAGTGTGATGTGAGTAACAATCCCTTTCATGAATCCAGGCCATTGTTGAAAGCACATCAAGCTGTTGGTAGATAAATATTTTTCTGGAGTCAAGAACAGAGAAGCATGTGACATTTCAATTACCACTGTTCATATTTAAATGTAAATAAGTGGCTTCTTTACTCTATAATTCAACAAACCTTATAATTATGATCTTATGATATTTTCATAGCACTTGCAGAAACATATGGCACTTCAATAAGCAAACAAGGCAAGAAATGGAATTAAGAATTTCTATGATGTTTGTTTGTGTCTTTGTGGCTGTGTTTTAACCTCTTTGTTTTAAATACCTCATTTCTTAATTTAGCAGTTTATATGATAGGAATGAATTTACATGAAACAGAACTGAGCCTTGCGGTTAGGTTACTGCTTATGTCCTTAATCTGATGTAGGAGTTTTCTGCTGAAAAACCCCACAACTCCCAAGCAGCTCAATAGTGGTTAGAAGTATTGCCAAAGCTAAATGATCATTAAGGACTGCATGGGTCAGTGCCTTATTAGTGTAAATTATTTTAGCTCCTGCAAATCCTCCTGTACAGAACACCATGCTGATAGAGTTCCAGACCACAGTCTGTGCAAAGGCTATAAAATATTGATTTGACTTGTAATGTTTCTTGGTATCTATGACTCAATTCACAAGACCTGTGCAATATCCAGGCTTGAACTGGAGGGATCACTCAGCCTTGACCTGATTCAGTAAAATGCCTTTTAACTGAATTTTAATAATAATGTATAGTAAGACACTTAGCAGCTTGTGAGCTTACTGATCAATATGGAAAGTGTAGTAATATTATACCAAAAGACTTTGTTTATAATCTCCCTCCCCAGTCTGTGACCCCTGTTCTGCTCTATGTACAAGTTATTGTTTTCAATATACCAAGATATAGAGAAGGGAAATGAAGCCGTGAACTCCTCAGGCACAAGCTGTGTGTCAGCACAGCGCCGTGGTGCTTTCTGCTGGCATCCCAGGAAGGCACCTTTGGAACTGCTGGAGATGGCCACTGCTTAGACTTACCTTGGAGTGTGTGGGGGGGTTTCTTGCCCAAGTCACTGGTGCAGCCCTTGCTTTAGTCGGGGAATGCCAGAGCCAGCTGGAATGTAGAGGAAAGGGAGATGGCACTGAAAATCCCCACTCCAGTTTGCAGAGGTGACTGGTGGCTTTTTGCCAGGGGAAAGCATCAGAAATGCCTTGCTCTGTGTCAGGGAGTCCATAATGGAGCTCAGAAAAATAGGCATTAGCTTTTGCAGCAGCAGAGCTGTAGGAACCCCATCCTGCTGCCGCGCTACCCCCTCACATTTAAAGAAATTGTGTGTTTTCCTTAAATGCTGCCGGGTGATATTTCAAAACGGCAGGGCTGGGGGAAGGTGTGCTCCCTCAGTCACTAGAGTGTGATTTCAGGCTTCTGAGATACCTGAGAAAGTTTGTTTTTCTGACCACAGAAGTACTTCCCGAGTTTTCAGGGTTTCTTAACTCTGCCCCATTTGGTTGCTGATGAGCAAAGAAATGGTAATTCAACTCAGTTGTGATTTAAATAAATAAAAAGACAGGGAGGAAATCAAACTGTACATTAAAAGGGAGTGCAACTGCAACGAGATGTATATCACACATTCTAAATGATTGGGGTGGTATAATAAAATATTCACAGAGCCTCTGTGAACATGAAGTACATGTTCTATAATATACATTTTAAAATAATGTTGGGTGTTATTGGCTGAAAGCAATTTATCATTCACAGTGAATTTTAAATGTAGGTAGACTCCTACACTAAGCTAATGCTCATCTTATTCCTTTTATACTCCATGTTTTGTAATTCTCCAGAATTAAATTAACATTGCTATTTGAGACTTTGAAGCCAATTCATGTCTATGTAGGTCTTGATTTTTAAAACTTTTTTTGGTTGGGGGGGTATGAGAGCTGTGGCTCTGAATGGGTCATTCCCTGCAAAGCACAGCACTCTGTTCTTCTGGAGCACTGGCTCAAGGAAACTGGCTTTGCAGTTGCTGCTGTTCGTGTCAAGGCAAGTGTTGTACACAATATATGAAGTGTAGCGTAAATAATTTAACTAGCTTTTGAACATGGAAATAGCAACATGATAAAGTAGCAAAACATAACAGGTTTCCAGCCAAACACATCACTGATTAGTTAGCCTAGCTAAAACAAACAGATTTTTTTTTCTCAAGTGAAACTGATTTAAATGCAAGGGAAAGGCTGCAGAAATCCCTGTTTGCAGATTAACAACACCCTGGTTATTTGCAGCTGCAATAACTTCTCGAAGGACAGCTGAGCTGGGGCTGTGCACTGGGGCTGCAGTTGTGAGGAGGGAGCGTTGCTGGCATCTCTGGCAACCCGTTTGACCAAGGAGTGATATTTCAGCATGGTGATTGCACAGGTCAGAGCTCTTGGAAGCTCCTGGGCAGACTTTCAGCTGGAATTGTCACACTGACCTCGAGGCACTTCAGATCTGCTCATTCACCCACAAAATTTAAGGATAATATTTTTTCCCAAAATATACAGGAGTAATTTTATATCCCTGCCAACTACTCTTGCTGCAGATGAATGAGTTGTTTGTACTACAGGCTCTCTGTAGTTTATACCTCTATTTCCAATAGCATGTGGACATCAAATTTTAAAAGTCACGGTGCTGTCAGACCAATTATTTTCTTAAATTAAAAGCTAGTTTCTGACCAAACCTGCAGGACTGACACTTGTGTGAGTTTTTGCCTACCTGGCTGGGGAGGCTGATGGCAGCACAAGTGCAGAAACGCTGAGCTCCTGTTCTGAGCCAGAAAAGCAAGGGGCAGCCCTTGCAGAGTGGGGCTCTACTGAAGAGCTCTTGCTGGAATTAACTGTGTATTATCCTAGAAAAGCCTTAGGCACAAGATTATCTCTCCTTGCACATCTTATTTTGGGCATCAGCAGCAGCATGTACGGAAGGCAAATTTACTATTGGAACTATCAATAAAACATAGTTTGTCTGTTAAATTAGTAATTGTGAAAAAAGCTCCCAAGGTTTTTATACCCCCTTTTTCCCCTCTCTTTTAATTATTACAAAGCCAGTTTTATATCTTGCTGCAGATGGAAATGTGCCCTTGTGAGAGTTGTCGATGCTTAAAAATCTGTAGGGTACCTGGGGGGCCTTATTGTTGGCCAATGGTGTCAAGGGAGGTCTGAACTAAAACCTAATAATGATTAAGTTAAATGGCTTCGAGTACTGTTTTGGGCTTGTTCAGTGGCAGATGCCCTTTGGGGCAGAGGAAGCAGTGAGTGTCGGGGAGTCAGGAGGTACAAAAGTGGGAAGTGAGGATGTTTTCATCTCTCTTTTTTGTTCGCTGTTGTGATAATAGAAGTGGGAGCAGCTTTACACTGTGCTGGCTTATGCAATTCTGTGATTTCAGGTTAAAACTTCTTTATAATAAGGCTCACTTTCAATGTGATTTCTTTTCCTTTTTCTTTGGGGAAATAAAAGTCATAACTTTTTTTTTCTTTTTGAAACAGCTTCCTTTGGGACATTGGTTAAGAATTGGGGAGAGGCTTAAAAAGATGATACTTTAAAAATGTTTTCTGATTTTTTTTTTCTTTCTGAAGTTTATTTTAATACTCTGGGGCTTATTTTTGACTCCTGGAGAGCTTGGCCTATAGACTTGATTTGTTTTGTTTGGCTCAGCTTACTGAGAATAAGGATGTCTGGGTGTACTTTGGAGGGAAATATGAGAATTAAAGACCTGTTTTGGTGCGTAAAAATTATTGTTTATAATTGAAATGGTTGGAAATGGAAATAGGGTTGTTTCTGGCTCAATTTGCTGGAGAAAAATGAGCTGAGGGAAAAGGAAGTGTGCAGGAGAGGCACCTGGGAAGGAAGATGAGGCATGGAAGGGCTGTAGAAGGGGATTTAGGAATGGCATCATTGAAACATGGACCTTGGGAAGCTGTAAGGGTGGTGTGTTACCCTCCCCTCCATGTAAGAACTGTTTGAGTAAATTCTCTTCCTTAAAACTCATGGATGTGAAGCACAGCGGAAAGGAGCAGCCCAGCAGTGAGTGTGGCTGCTCATCTCACGCTGTCACACCTCGGGCCTGGCTCAGCAGGGAGGGTCTCTGGAGCCCTGCTGCAGGCAGTGCCCTGCTGGGGCTGCTGAAAGCCGCGGGGACAGGTTGGTGCAGTGCCCTCAGGCTTGGTACTGCCAGAATGGGTTTGTGGCGGGGTGAGGTGCTGGTGCCTCACCCCGCTGACATCCAGCATGACCCCCAGCTCTGCGTGGTTACTTTGGAATGCACTGGATGGCTCATAGGCTGCTGCAGTTAGGCTACCATAAGCCTTTTGAGAAAACCATTGCTTCTCAACAACAGGGGGTTTTGGAAGACTGGAGGAGTAAATGTACATTTTTCCATGAGGATTCCAAGTCTAATCAGATGCACAACTTCAGTAGCAGATGTGTTTGATGCAGGTGCATCTTCCTTATGTTGTTCTCTCTGTTGTACTATGCATTGAGAACACAGAGCAGAGAATGGCTCTTGGGTTGGGGATTAGTGATTTCTTTCACTCTTCACACTGCCGTAAGTGCTGGGAAAGGATTGTGCTTTTAGTGAAGTTTAAAGTTAGCGAGACAAGCGACTGTTGAAACCACCAAAGGGATGCAGAGTGACCCCAAGGAAATGGAGTTGATCCTTCAGTTTGGCAGTGCCCCAGGTACCACCTGCCCCAAGCTGGGTTCAGACAGACCTTGGCTTGTTGGCTGCACTGTTTGCAGCAGCTCTCACTGGCAATGAGAACCAGCAGCTCACCAGGCACTCAGCTCATCTCCCTTTTGCCTCAGCAGCATGAGCTTGTTATAAGTAGTCCCACAGGACTTAGCCAATATTGGGTTGACTTTTTGCTACAGAGGAAACTTCAGGCATCATATTGATTTGGCCCAATATATTATATGTGTACTTATTTGCCAGCAAAGGCATACAGAAATACTAGAGCTCTGTTTTAATACAAACTCAGCTGTTTGCTGATCAGCAATGACTATTTAAATTGACCAATCTACCTCACCCTGGCTGGAGATCAAGGGATCAGCACTTAATTTCATTCCTTCAATAAAGATTTTTATATATATATTTATATATATATATATCTCCACATGGAAATATCAGAACATGAAAGGTTAAATCAATATGGAGTTTTACATTGCTTAAAGGGCATTTGCATCAAAGCAGCCATGAATGCAATTCACTTGTTTAATGAATTTTTTATGCTTATTTAATGAATTTCACAAAGGTGTTTTTCATAAAATGGATAAGGACTTCCAGTTTTATGAAATAATAAAAATGGAACTGAAGTTATGAAATGAGCAATCTCATTAGTTAGGCATGATATATTCATATGAAAGTGTACATGTTTCTGAATTATTGCAAGCAGCTCTATTGCTTGAACTGTAACTCGTTATAATAGTATTGCAAATATGCCTTTAGTTAAGATATCAGAAAGTGACAGAAAGAAATTAGATTTTGATTGTTAATAATGATTTAATTAATACTTATTGTATTTAGCATACTATGGGTGTGCCTTTCTTTTGAAAACGTATGCTTGTATTCTTCATTGATAGATAGTTAGTGAAATGTAGCACTACTCCTATCTCCTTTTTGCTAGAATTCTGGCTTAATTTTGTGTTTGAGAAGCTTTACTCTGTTTTATTATCCTGATGAGCAGAGGAAAATATTGTGATGGTCTGCCAATAGTAGGAATGTGCCTTATTTTGCACCATGGGAATCTGTGATCTAAAGTACTTTTGGAATTGCATCATCTTACTGAAAAATTCTCCCAACGTGATGGCACTTCAGGAGTGAGAGAGGATTGTGAGCATTGCCTGCTTCAATAATTGGGTGATTGACTGGACACTGCAGTGTTTCTGCTGGTGGGATTTCATTATCCTTTCCAGCAGGAGCTGCAGCAAGGCAGGACAGATGGATGCAGTAATTCTGTCTTACGAAGTTGTGTTTGAAATCTCTTCCTGATTTTGAGCACGTGGTTTTACCTTTACATTCAGTTGGGTTGTTCATGGGCAACTACAATCTTGGGACAGGGTTGTTATGTGCTGAGTGATTGCTGTCAACTTTTGTGTTTCCAGGATTGCTGGCCACCAGGGTACCACCACACCAGTTAGGAAATGTGCCCCAGCTCCATTCACCAGCCTGGGTGTTTGCACTGTGCTAGGTACAAATGATTTCCAAGAATGTTTTTATCCCTTTCCTCTCCTGCTTTGGCTGTTGCAGCCAAACTTTCCCTTCCCTTTCTGCTGTTTTGGGATGACTTACAAATGCCTTATCCAAAACAGCCTTTATGACATGGTATGAATGGAGTACTGTAATTACATGCAGTCAAGCAGCTCCAAATGGAGTTAAGGAATCCCACTACCCAGCCCTGCTGGTTTACAACCCTCATACTCTGCCAAGGCAACAGGCAAAAATATTGCAGCAATAAGAGATAAAGTGGGACTTTCAAAATTAATGTTCTTGCTTTATTAGGCATCCCTTGTGCTATACTCTAAGTAATCTTGTTAAATACCTGCATTAAGACACAACAAGGCAGGGTGAGCTGGTAAGATAATGGTCCATCATCAGCGGTTATTAGAGGAAAAAGAGAAATGAAAGGCCTTTTCGCCCATGAAGTGTCGTTATCCCACTCTTTGGAATGCTTTGAAGCCTTCTTGTGACTGTGCAATTAGCCAGATAAGATAGTTGCAGATAAAAAGGTAGCACTGACATCCTGCTCTGTCCCCTCCTGCAGGCTGTCCATGTGCTGGTGGAGCTGCTGGGCTACCCAGAGCATGGAGGGTCCTGTCCCTTCCCTTTCTCCTGCTGGGCCCTCTGTGTCCTTGCAAAAAAGAGACAAAACAGTGCTTTGGCCCTAAGGCCAGAGCATTTTGCAAAAGCAGCAGCAGCGTGGTGTGGGTAGGTAATTCCTCCCTGTCCCACAGAGTAAATCTGGCTTTGAGCTGGGCTCACCCAAGGACTCCTGGGGCCACGGCAGCAGCGTGAGTGATGCTCTGGGTTTGGAGCTGAGGCTCAGGAACCGTCCTGGAGCTCAGCCTCAATACAGTGCACCCACTGTGGGCAACTGTGCCCAAGAGCTTCATAGCGTCGCACCAGATTTAATAACTAGCTGGTATTTAATTTGTGGTGTGAAATAACATCTGTTATTATATCTAACATAAATATTTACTTGAGAGATTCGCCTAAAAAAACATTTGCTTGCCTTCAAAGCCTATCAATTTCTCATCTGTGGCTGACAAAGAAAGCTTTGAGTGCTTAAATTCATTTCTAGAAATTAAATTAAAATTTTCAACACTAAAGCTTCTGTGATTCCAGACACTTTCCTTTCATTTTATTGTGTTTGACAGCAACTAGACTCTCAAGGTAAGTGGTGGAGTTGTAGTCCTATGTAAATGTGAAGCATAAAATGAAAACTGGGGGGAAGAAAAACATTTAAGGTAGGAAATTAGAACAGTTATTGAGTTCCACACTATGGTTAATGAGTGTGCAGAAAGAAAACATCTTCTTGGCCTAGTGAGCTGGAGCATTACAACTGTTGCAACACTTCTTCTGTTTTTAGAAGGAAATAAGTAATAACCCCGACACATGGGAAGTCTTCAGTTTGCATTTTTTAATGCCTCAGGGGAGTGCAGTGTTTCTGGTTTAGAATCTGTTAAAATTTTATTTAAAAGGCAGGTTTTGTTCTGAAACCAAAACAAAAATTAACATATTAAGCATATCTGTAGGTCAGGAGTGTATGGGAGAGGGCTTGGCTGCTTCACCAGGACATGGCTCTTTCAGAATTGCTCAGCTGAGGTTAGAGGCTGTGGAGAGAAGACTGAAAATTACTGTCCCTTACTGAAATAGGTTCAGTGTACTTGGGATTTATGCTGTGGTGCCCTGGGTATAATTAAGAGCAGCCTGTAATGGCACTGGAGTGGAGGGGCCTAGGCACAGGTTCTCAGTTTGGGATACTTTGTCATCCTGTCAGAAAGGGGAAGCTGGAGTGGGATAGTACTGCCCAGGTGAACCCTCTCCTGTTCACTGCCTGCAGTTGGAGGTTGTGAATGTGACCCCTCTGTCTGGGGGTGAAGAGGAAGAGTTGTCCAGAGCTTGCTGGGGATGTGCTGTAGCATCTCATCCAGCCTCCATTCTCACTGCTGGTAAGCTCATACCATCCCCACTGTTACACTTTAACTGGACTTTTCTTGTGTGTTGTTGGTAGTAAAATACCTGGGCTAAACTCTCTGAGGCTGACCCAAGTTTTAAGGTACACGGCACAATGTTAAGCAGTTGAAAAAGATCTGAAGCCTCTGTGAATGCCTCCCTGTGGTTACAGCTAAAGTACAGGGCTGTTTGGCCTGGTTTAATAAATGTTGCTTTCCCTCGAGGTGTCTGCTAGCACAGCCATGCAACTTCTGCTGTCTTGCTGAACGCCTGAGGAGGTGCAGCACGCAGCTTTGCATGCTGCTGCATTGTGCAGTTTAGGAATATTCTTGCACGCTTCATGTGCTATTTAAAAGTCCCTTCATGCAAAGGTTAAAGTGTTTTCATCTGCTGCTGTTACTGAGCAAGCTGTTGGAAGGCGTGAGCAAGTAGCAAGTTGATCAATAGTTTATCCTTTCTAGGCTAATAAGTTCATTATTATTGACACTGTGGCTGGCTGCCTTCAGTCTGACAAATAACATCCCAAACCAAAGTAACTGAAGTTTTTTTAATGATGCTTTTGTTGTGGAATGTCCTGGGGCCAGGCTGGAGCTTATGGTTGAATCTGGAGAGTCACTTTTTGTATTTGACCAGGTATAAATGATATGGGACAGGGCAGGGCCCCTCAGTCTGGTCCCTCTCCTGGGCAGAAAGGAGCCAGGTTGTGAGTTCACATGCCTAGGGAGTGATTCCTGAGCCTGTCCGGGCTCCTTCACCTCTCTTCTCCGCTTTGGCCAGAAATGTCCCTCAGGTCCTGAAACTCACGGCTTGACTGGCACCATAACGTTTGCAGCACAGCCAGCTTGTGCCCAGCTGCCACCAGACCTGTCCCTTCCCCTCCCTCCAGTACCTCCTCTGGCAAAGTTTTTCACTCGGAGCAGGAGAGCAAGGCTTTGTTTCTTGCTGCCCTGAATGGCTGGGAGCAATTGCGTTTGTGGCCTGAGCCTTGCTACCTCTCAGATTTAAAAGCTGCTCTGAAGTTTGTATTACCTTTTTGGTTTCTTGGAGCTATGTGGACCTTAAAATTAAATGGTTCAAATCTGGATCAAGATTAAATAATTTGGGTCAGGGCATGTTCTCAGATGCCCTCCAGGAAACACAGTCAGTGGTTAACCTAATCAGCTCCTGTAATTCCACCAAATTCAGCTGAAGCAGCATTTCTACAGTAGAAGGAAACTTGAAGCTTAATAGCAAGCATCCCAATTTTTAAACTTTGCTTGAGAATAGTTTGGCTCTGGTGTTCTCAGCAAAACCCAGAATCAGTATCAGGGCATGGGTTAGTCAGCAGCTGGGTCCTGGTGCTTTGTATGTGTTGTGATGCCTCTTGCTTAGTATCATGGCGTAATTAAGTGTGGTTCTTGGGGCTAAAGTAGTTCAGAAATTATATTGCTGACTTCAAAGTATAGGTCAGTGCAAACAGGCAAGCTTTCAAACTAAAATAGAGATTAAACCAAACCAAGAGTTTCATTGGTTGTCAATGATTTTTTTTTTTTTTTGCATATAAATAGTCTATACATATGCTTTTCAATGCATCCAGAACTTGCAGCCTTCCCTGGAAAGGGCTCTGCTCCATAAAGGCTTCTGCTCCATAAAACACAGGGTCCCTTCTCACCTCCAGCCTGTGGAGTTGCTGGGGAAATCTGTGTGTGAAATGGCAGCTTTGTGCCTGATGGTGCCATTTTATTTGATTGACTCCAAAATCCTTAAGAAACACCTGGGGGAGGTCACCAGAGAGTCTGAGCACCTACTTCCACTTGTGCCTTTGAAACTGGCCTTGTCTTGTGGTTTGGTGGGTGCTTTTCCTATCATTCCATGGGCACCTTATGAAAAAGTGAGTGGGCAGAGGCAAAAAGCAGCTGCTTTGGGAGGCTGGAGGGAAGCAGAACCAGTGGGTAACTGTGCTGTTCCAGTGCCATGGTCCCACTGCAGCCCCTGGGGCCCCTTGCTGACAGACATCTGTAAAGAAGATCTTTCCACTTGCAGTGAGTACACTCCTGGTTGCATCCAGTACCCGCTAAAGTAAAAAGAGTCTGGTGAGGCCCCAGATTTCAAGCTCTTGGGGCTGCTGCATATTTCTCTGCTTGGGGGAGAGGCCAAGTGTTTGCAACTTTAGATGTAAAACGTAAAAGCCCTTGGTTGTCACATGCCATTAGCTGTTTAAAGCGTGACATCTCAGGAAATGCTTCATCGTAATCCTCCAAATGAAGAAATCTGAAGTGAACTTCAAACTGTTTGCTCAATTTGGGTATCGTGTTGCAGGGTCAGATGGTGAACTCAGAGTTGTACCTACTCTGAAATTGGTTTAAACTGCAGTCAGACAGTTCAAGTCCTGAAAAATCAGCCTGTACATTTTCTTTGCTTTCTTCTTCACAAGTAAAACCTAGAAGTAATGTCTGTATGGCAAAGCTTGTCCAGAGACTCTTCTCCAGCAGTTTTCTCTGAGACACCTTTTGCTCAACAGCATTGTTAGTTTAACTTTATTATCTGGTTGAGTTTGCTTTCCTCTTCCTGATGCCAGATGAGTAATGGGAAAAGCTGCTCTGAAAGGATATATGTTGTCTGTCTGGGCTTTTGCCTCAGCAAGTAGCTCTATTTCACCCCAAAAAGAAGAGCTTGGATTGGTGAGGCTACGCAAGGAAGCAAGTGGTGCTGATGGCTTTGGTTTTGTTCCTCAGGAGTGTTCACCTGCGCAGTGGTCCAGCACAAAATGTATCTGGTATGTAAGGGTTGGCCATCACAGACAGCCAAGGGGGCCAGTGGAAACAGCTTTGTAGTCATCCTGATATGAAATTGCTTTACTAACAAGAGTATGAAACACAAAATTATAGTGTTGTGTGGAAGAAAGTTGATTCAACTGTCATGCTCAAAGGTCCTATTAAGCTGTCAGTTTGGTCTGCTTTGTCCTTGATTTTGCTCCACTGAAATTTGACATGGTTTCACTTCTCAAAGCCAAACCTTTCCAAGCTGACCTCTGTCTCCATCCTGGTTAATGCCCTTCAGAAAGATTTTTTTGTTACTTCAAGATGTCATGATTGTCTCTGGTCAGAAGTCCTTCATTCCTTGTTTATTTTTCTTTTTAACATCATGGTCCATATTAGTCCCTGTGTAGCTCTAGGGTACTAATTTGCCTCCAGGAGGGTATTTTTGGCTGCGGGCTGATAGCTATGCAAGCATGTTGGCTGTCTCTAATGTTATTCAAATTAAATCCAGGTCTGGGCTAGAGTATTTGCAGATGAACTCATATGAATCCTTGTGAAGAAAGCACAGATACTGCTAGACCTGACAGTGACTTTAATGATGGTGGTAGTAATGAGAAATTATGATTACTGTGATCAGGGATAGACTTTTTTCTTTTTTAATAGATATGGTTGAGTATTGTATTTATTTCCTGTAAGAACACTTTCTAACTTGTTTTGATACAGGGAAAACATATTTCCATTAAAGAATGTCTTTGGGGTGATTTTTGATTCATCTCCATTTTATTCCTTGCTGATTTACTTCAGAGTAACTATTGCTGGTGTTTGCTTGTTAGACTGCTTCCCACAATGTACCAAATAGTTGTGGCTGCCTTGTTTCTTGAGGAGTGTTCTGATCCTGACATGGGCATGGACAAAGCCTTTGAGCAGCCGTGCAGCCCCTCCTCGTTGTGCTGTAGGTTTTACTCCTCCTGCTGCTTCTCTGCTTGTGCCATGGCACCCTGCTCAGGCTGGGCCTCTTGTAATTAATCTTCACGAGACAAAGGTCCCCTTAGGAAAGGGGATGAGGGAGACTATCACATCTTACAAGATTAGTAACAGCACTGAGTGGCCTGTAATTGATGTGACTGTGTGAATCATCTACTTTTTTTGTTTTAATATTGGAGACCAAGGGATGGGCAAAAGGATAAAGAGAACTATGAATTGCTGAGAGGGTTTGCCTTAAATTTGTCAATCCCTTGTACAACATCTGCATGTTGTTTTGCTTTCTTCCCTGCCACTTTAGAGAGTCCTGAATCAGTGAGGAACAGATAGTTCAGTTCTTAAAGCAGTGCTTCTGTAACTATACACAGTTGGGGAATGTGCTTCTGGTGGATTTGTTCCATGAAATGCAAGGAAAGGATTCATGAGTACATAAAATAACAGCCTAATCAAAGAAATAAACAAGAACAAGTCTGTAATCTTCACAAAATTGGGGGAAAAAAGTGCTTCTGATGGACTTGCTCCTACTGTTTTCTTTGTAGCTGTTTCCAGAGCTCAGACCATCTGTTCCTTGTTGTAGGTTGTTAAGTGAAATGTGCTGCCAATACAAATAGCTCTGCTTGATGTTTGTTTGCATAAATTGTTTTGAAAGCTTCATGACGAATTTTAAGGATTACTTACAGGGGTAGGACTCTGTGGAGGAGGAAATATAAATTTGATGATGCATGTTGGAATCCATTAATTTGTTTGGAATTTATTATAAAAGTGAGCATTCTATGTGTTTGTTGGAGGGGAGGGAAACAATTTCATCTTGAGCCCAGAAGGTTGTGGTGACAATACGCTAATTTGGCCACATTGCAGTAAATTAGATCATCTGCCTGCACATCTAAGTACAGTTGCTTTTCCTTGCCCATATAAACTATTCACTATATCTAACTCACAAAATTTCAAAGAAGTGAAGCCAGCTTGGGTTTTGTGTGCCTTGGGAATCTTACACTCAGTATTGTCTCCCTGTTTGATACTGGACGTTTGTGTGGGCACTGTGGCTTTGAAATATGTGCCAAAGGTAAGCGAGAGGAGGCGGGGAGTTATACCTGGCTGCTGTTGGTTGTGTGGTGTGTTGTGACTTGGGATCTGTGGTGGTGTTGTCATGTGTGCTATGGCACGTGGGGAGATAATTCCTGCTTCCCAAAACTGCTGATCCAAAGGCTGAAAGAAGATGGAAGAAGTTTGCCTAAGGAGGGAGAGGATTTGAGTAAAGCCCTCTAAGTCAGTGACAGAGCTTGTGTAGTCAGACTTCTTCAATGGGGTGGTGCTGCCTGATAGGGAAATGTTTGCAAACAGTGGGCTTGGAGCAGCTGATACAGAAGCAACTCTTTTTTTCCTTGCAGTTGCGTTCCTCTTCTTCATAGAGATCTAATATCTGGTGGCTTTTCTTTAGCCTTACAGTCTAGGAGCTTCAAGTAGTTGAAAACCAAACAGCCACCTCCCTTCTCACCAAACCTTTGGGTTTGGAATGACTGCGCAGTCAGACGTTCCTCTTGTCTCTGAAACTGTACATTAAAAACACAACCACACATACACACACACATGCTCCTTAGCTGCTCATCACAGCTTTGCAGTGGTAATTCTCTGGTTTTAAGTGAATTGACCTGGCTGCTTTCATCTTCAGGTAATGCAGCCCCAGTTTATAATTCAGACCAGGAGCTTATGGAGATTTAGAAAGAGGCCCAGAGCTTTGCTTTACTGTGCCAGTTAAAGCATTTATACTGATGACAGTTAAATTGTTGAGGGCTCTGTTATTCATTTACATCACAGACACTAAGGTCCTCTGACGACCTACTGCAAATGTAAGCCAGATGTACCTAAACATATCTATTGTACATTTTACTTCATTTCAAACACTTCTCCTGACTTTCAACTCAAACCTTCTGTCTGTCTTGTCATGCTACAGTATTTAATGATATTTTATTGCATTATTTCACAAAACCCTTGAGTTTTTCAGTTGTCCTAAGCTAATGGACTGGATCTGTACCCATTTGCTAATACAAGATCTTTTTTAGTAGGTAGCAGAGCTATTAAACATAAATCAAGGTTTCCGATAAAATATTAGGTTTCTGCTGCATCTTACAAGAGGATAGTCTGCAGTTTTACCTGATGATGAAGACTTACAAGCTATAGTTAAAGCTTGTTTGGGGATTTACTGCATTCCATACCCAGTAATTTCATACAAATCCATAATGATTATTTTGTATGTTCCTTTCATTTAGCTCATAAAAGAAACCGCATAGTTTGCTAGTTGTAGAAATGAGAGCCATCCACTATTATTTCCTTTGGAAGGATGCACTAAGAAACTGATTTTTAATAAAAAGGTAATTTTTTACTATCTAAGCTGTGTACCAAAAATTAGACAGTAAAGAGATATCCTGCCTTAATAAGACACAAATAACCAGGCTTGCAGCAGGGAGAAGAAAAACATGTCACAGCACTCAAAATCTTTATATATTCTTTTGAAAAATCGGTTGAAACAGCATAAGCTTTGTTGGAGATTTATGATTTTATTGTCATACCTTCATGAATGAACAGGTGTATCCTATTCACCTTTGGAGCAGGGACTCTTCCTTGTGGAAGACAAAGGTTGGCTGTTGGCATGTTCCCTGGTCCCAGCTGGGGAAAGTGCTCGAGCAGAGGCTTGGCTTAACGTGGGTTTGGTACATCCTTCTAAAGCGTCTCCACTCCCTGCTGCTATTTTTAAGTACACACACAAATCCTTCTGAAGAAAATATGATAGTGGTTAGGCTGTCCTGAAGTATTGTTCTTGATAGGAAAGCACTAAAGGATACCATTTGGAACACATGCTCTCTCAGTGTGGGTTGCAGAGGATATAACTGCTCTGTTATTTGTAGAATAGCAAGCTAAGAAACATGCGACACAACTTGATCTCATTTTTACCCATGTAAATCTGGAGGATTTTTAAAACAACTTTTGGAGTTGGTTTAAAATTACTCATTGTAAAGCAGAGCACAGTGTGGCTTGTTTCTTGGTCAGAAGGTAAATACAGTCAATTGGAGCTGGCTGGGAACTTCTGATAAAAGATTTACTTGGAAATGTTGATGCAATGAAACAAAGCTTTTGTGACAGTGGATCTGTCTGAGAGTGTCTTGGGTCTGAAATAAGGGAGGGAGCAGAATGGGGCTGTTTACCCAAAATAGCTGCAAGGACGTCCCTGGGATATGGGAACCCCAGGTTCCAGTTCCCTCACAGCTCAAGCGTGTGATTCGCCTTGCAGTTATAGTGAGGTGAGCGTGTCCTGTTTTGGAGTGGAAGGATGCAATGTTCTGAAGCTTTGTGCTGGGATGCAGTGCTGAAAGAACGCTGGCTTAGAAACATCAACCATTTCCTGGTGAAACAGGGTTCTTGGTTGTAGCTTGCAGTGCAGCTGTTCTTTCTTCAGCCTTGAGCCTACCCTGGTTTGGAGGCAATGGCACCAGCAGAATAATTTTTGTTGTTCTCTGCTGTAGCAGTATCTATCATGGTCCTCACCATGCAGGTATCAAAAGAAGAATGCCAATAAATGGATTTATGGTGCTATTGCCAAGGAGCAAGAAGACAATTCCACTTCTATAGAGGTTTCATGGACCTGTTTCGCAGACTAAGTTTGGTCTGATGTTTTTCTTTGGTTGGGTTTTTGCCGAGTAAACTTGCAAATGCATCTCTGTTGTGGTTGGGGCCAGGGTAATGATATCAGATGCCTTTAATCCAGGTGATAACACCAGAGTGACCTTATAGAGACTCTGTTTCTCCAAAGAAAAACAATGTTAACTGTTGGCTATACACTATCACTTGAAATACAGTGCTGTTTTAACACATGGGACTTGTCATCCTGTATCACTGAAAAAACAGAAGCAAGCATGGTGGGGTTGCTGGTCAGTGGATAAAAGCGGTTTTTCTTTCAACATTTCCTCAGCTGAAAAAAAAACCAAACCAACCCCAAACCCCACTATTAAGCATTATGTGTAAACCCCTAGAAATAACAGGGCCAGGAAGGTGATCACCTTTATGAGAATTTAGGAGACACGGTAACAATCACAGCTGAAGGTGGCTCAGGCTGTTGCTGAGCTGAGCTGCTGGATGGGGCTGGGAGTTTGTCATTCAAGGCATCTCCTGCGGCCGTTCAGAGTTCTGGGGGAGATGCTGACTTGGGGGCCATTGCGTGGGCTCTGGGGATGACCCCAGCTCTCCACTGGATGTCAGTGTTCCCCAGGAATGCAGCTGCCAGAGCACTTATCTGGCAGTAAAAAAAA
>VYZT01051514.1:77869-150944 GCA_013400735.1 Pomatostomus ruficeps | reverse complement strand
AAAAAAAAAAAAAAAAAGGGGGGGGGTAGAAAGACTAAAGAAAATTAAAGA
The DNA here is from genome assembly GCA_013400735.1 of Pomatostomus ruficeps. NCBI lineage: Eukaryota > Metazoa > Chordata > Aves > Passeriformes > Timaliidae > Pomatostomus > Pomatostomus ruficeps. Next base: position 150,893 of record VYZT01051514.1, on the reverse strand, counting down.
ACAAAGCAACCTTGACTCTTTAGAAAAGTAATTTAGGAACAAGTTTTGTGACTATTCAGCCTCAGTTATAAGGCAAACCTCGACAGAAAGATCATGTTTACACTAAAACACGTCTTACACAACTTCCAGGCTCACATGCCAAAAAGAGTTGGATTTAGTTTCAGAAAAAACAAATGAACATTCTTCACTCATCTCCCTACCGTTTTGATATTTTGATATGCTGCAAAGTGAGTGATTCTGTTTTTGTCTCTGAACAGTTTTTCTTTTTTCAATAGCCACAAAAAAATATTTTTTCAAATCAGTGAAAGCATGAGCGTGTCACTAAATGATTGATTGCTTGCTGGGTTTCAGCCTTTGATAATTAAGCTTAACACAATGTCTCCTCTTCACTAGAGAATGGTATTGTGCCAAATTCAAAAGACACATGAAAAATTGAAATCAGAAAATAAAAACCTTTTAAAAACCAACTGTTCCCATCTGTTGTGCAGTTCAGAAGGGAATGTAACGGTGGAAGAGACACAGAGCACGTAAAACAGTAGGAGGAAGAATGGTGAGCTTTGAGGCTCCACCTTCCACACTCACAGAAGTCCCTTCATGTGAAGATCTTGTTTCTTGAAGATCTCTGGTTGTTGTTTGTTTGGGTTTTTTAATTCAAAAAATGGATTCACAAAGGGAATTTCAACAAGGATTTTGCTGCACAACTGAGCGGGGATTCGTAGCCCGTGTCCAGCTGTATCTTTGCAGATTCTCACTGCTGGTGTGTTGTGTGTAGTCTTGTATCTTACCTGGAACAAGCTGTTCTGACAAAAGGGCAGATTTCTAAATGGAAGTCCAGAAGCATTTCTGGCCATGATTTGGGGTACATTTGAGGGCCCTCTCACCAATTTACAAAAAAACATCCCAAGTCCTGAAATGCTCTTTCATACTGAGTTTGCTCAGCAATACTAACACGCCTTGTGTTTGTTAGCAAATCTGACTTTACTCAATCTGTTACAAGGTTAGTTTGTTTAGTCAGGCACAAGGTTTAGGCTGGAGTATTTAAACTGAAAAAAAAAAAAAGAAGATGCAAATGTGTGAGAGCCCTGGCTGACCTAAGAATTAGAGCGGAGCATCATGGTGAATGTTCTGGTGCTTTGAGTTGAGATCTCTTGGCCTCTAAGTCTCAGAAGAACAACAGTACTCTAGAATCAGGGTTTGGCTTTACAAAAACTTTGAAGACAGGAGTCCCCCATGCATATCATAGGAAGCTTCACTTTGTCCAAAAAGCACCTTCATGGCTCTCTGAGACTTGGTAGCCAGATCTGATTCAAGAAAGGGATTCTGGACAAAATTGGAAAAACCTGGGCAAAAATTTCTTCTGGGCAAAATAGGAATTTGCCAATAGGAAGTGAATAAACCAGCCTAAGAAACATTTTCCTCTTGCAGCTGGTTGAAAGACTGACTTTTTTAGAAGCTCTGAAACCTCTTGAGCTCCTGTAAAGCTATGCCAGAGGGGTTGACTGAAACGCATATTTAAAATTGGGTTACTTTATACTGTTCCTCAAGGTTGTTAGTGTTGTCCAAGTTAAGCTCCTTGTCTTGCTCCTTGTTAAGCTTCTTGTCTTCTGTAAACTCTTAAGAACTGTCATATAAAAAGCCAAATGGAAATGTCTGCTTTGCATTTTTATCCTCCCCTTTGTTCACTGCCTTGTTTTGCAGCCGAAATTGTCATAATGTGGTGGGCCAGGAGTTGCAGTGTTTAATGTCTCACAAATGTAGGGAAGGAAAGCTGCAAGTAAATGAGTTACTGTGTTAAGTTGATTTTTGACTAGTGAATAAAAGCAGCTTGTACACGTGTGACTGATGGTGAATTTCGGCTGAGGCCATGGCCCTAAAAGTAGGGTCAGGCAAGACACAGTGGAGTTGGAATCCATGCAGTCAGACCAGATTTCGAGTTGCAGCAGGAAAGACTGGACCTTGTGGCATTTAGATATGATGCAAAGTTATTTGATTTGCTCTTTTAAATCTTCTAGGTTAAGTTTTCATATGCAAGTAGAAGAAAATGGCAAACAACATAAATATAAGAAGTGAGATGCTCGCCTGTAGCTTTAGCAATTTATTGTCTGACTGATGCTAAAGGTGTCTTCTGCTGATTACTGAAATATTTTCTGAATTAGATACAGCTGGGGAACTGTCTGATAGGAAGCTGAAAACCGGTCTGTCCTGTAGTGCCTGTAGTCAAACATGCTGAGAATCTCTCCCCTCTTCCCCTGAGTTCTTTGAGGTGTCAAATACCTGTAAAGCTCTTAGAGCACCAGACCTGAAGGGATATAAACCTGGTGAACTCTGCTGTATTCACTGAATTCCAAAAAGAAGTTAAAGGAGCAGATAGACGTGGCCTGATCGACTGCAGGGATGGAGGCAGCACTGCTCCTGCTGAGCAGCCGGGCTGCAGAAATCCCATCGAACAGACATCAATGGGAAATCGGCATCTGGGCTGCTAATTTTGTGTGTGATTCTTTGTAAAATGTAATCTTTACCATTCATTCCTACAACGTGTTTTCTTTCCCTGTGACCACCACACAGTGTTTATTTGATCATGCTGAGAACCCACATCTTATCTGGTCTTCTAACTTTTTCCTTTTGAAAGAGATAACGAAGGAAGGGGGATCGGAGCAGCAAGGGAGAGTGGGATATTGTGAATAAATATCCTATTTGCATCTGCAGTTAGTCACAGTTGAATATTAAAGCTCCTGTTATTTTCAGCATCCATTACACCGTGAGACTTTACATTCTGTATAATTTTTACTGGAGCTGTAGTTTTGGCGCTTTTTTTCTTCTAAGAAAAATAGAGGGGTTGCTTCACACTGGGAGGTTTATGAAGTTCAGGCAGTGCATGTGGGAATTAGAAACAAATAGGCTTAATTTGCTAAGGTCTTACAGGACTGTTAATGGTTAAGCATTGCTAAGGGACTGTGCTTTCTTCCTTTACCAGTTCTCTCCCCTTCATCTAGAAGAACAACATTTTAACTTCATACAGTCAGTAGGAAAAAAAGTTACTTTGTAAGTGACCCTTGAATATTTTGCTTCTTGTGGCTGACCCTGGGTTAAAGGATACCAAGATAGCTCAAGCCTGCTTTTTGTCAGCGTTTCCACTCTACAGGAACTCCTGGAGATGCCTTGGTGGGAATCCAGTGATAAAACTGGAGCTCATTTCTCACTTACAGAAAGGAAAACAAAACTGAGGAAAGAATGCTTCCTGCTCCTCTTTGGTCAGTCGATAAGCTTAATTGGCCAGGCTTGCCTGCTGTACATTGATTGTACCTACTAATAAAAGAGCTATTGATTGGCACTTTATTTAGCACTGGCTTGCCTGGACTATAGTTCCTGCTAATGTTATTATTACATCAACCTTTTCCTGTTCCCCAGTTCTTTAGTGCAATAAATTATGTCAAAAGCCTCCAGTGTTTTCAATATTCTTGGACAGTTTTCTTTAGGTTTATGACCTCCTTAGTACACAGTGTGTCATCTCTAGTATGTGTGAAAGTGGCTAATGGCATGCAGGAGGAATGTAGATGCTAACCTGTTACGGAAAAGTACTGGAATTGTTATGCCTACATTTTGTTTTAATTGGCCCTCAGAAATCAAAGATTGATATTCCTTGACATCTATTTAATGTGACTGTGATTAGTGAGCAGTGGTGGCAGGTTAATGGAGACAAATATCTCCATCTGAAAACTTGCATTGTCTTCTAACCTTGCTCGTTCCAGCAGTGTCTCAGTTATTACAGCCTGGAGCAGTGGTCCTGTGCCTCTCACTGGAGCAGGTCTGGGACCTCTTTGATGAGAGGGCTGCTCTTAATCTCAAGACAGAGGGGCTTGAGGCAAGCAGGTAAACTGGTGTTTCAGACGTGGTTTCGGTCGGTCCCCAGTCTGCCACCGTAAGTCCCATTATTGTGGATGAATGACATAATTTTCTGCATACCATTACAAAAGGAACATGGCTAGAGCCTAGCACAAGTCCTGCTTCAGCTGAGGCACTACCTGCGCTACTGTAATATGTCTCCTTAATGTGTTTATAAAGAAAAGCTCTTGGACATCAGTGAAAGTTTGGTAGAAATGCACAAATGCACATAGTCCTCTCTTTCTCTGGATAATAATAGTCCAAAAAATTAAACAGCGAAAATGTTCACCTTTTAAGTTGTATGCTAGTTTGGAAGAAGTTTGTTTTTCAGAATTTCTTGATCAAGTTTCCGTCTTTGCAGATGGATGGAGGTTCTTTGTGTGGCATTACTTAAAAGCACTAGCGAAGCATGGAAGTAATACCTAATTCTTTACTTGCTAAACTTAAAATTCAGGAGATATGGCTACAATTGGTACTCTAAAAGTTTTTGCATTCTCCCCCATACCCATCAAATAATCCTCAGGTGAAAAAATATTTGTGGTTAATAAAAACTTGGCAACAAAATATTGCTTGTTTCCTCCTATTAAGGCTATTTTTTCTGGTGTTTATTTCTAAGGCTTTTAAAATAACCTTATATTTAAAGAGTTCCTTTTGTTTTAATGAAAAACCATATCACCAAAACAACCCCCCACCAAAAAAACATTTTGCATCTCAAACAACAAGACTAGCAAATAACTCTGCATGACGTTCCAGAATAAATTCTGTTTTTTCACAACTTCAGAGGCTTAATCGGCAAAACACTGGCATGTGGGGATCCTGACTGGAGGTTTGAGAGTCCAGGGTCTTGGTTTGGATACAATAATGAACTTCATAAGGCAATGCTGATTTACAACAGTTGAGAATCAGGCCCTGAGGAGACTTGACATCCCTTGTGAGTCTTGGGAGTTTTAGAACTTCATTCTTCCTTCTCACTCCCAGTACAATACATCCCATGAGGAATAAATTACTTTAGCTTTGCCTAGGAGTGCTCTGCTACAACTTTAGTGAGCTTTGCATTGTGATATTTACTTTCTGTTTCAGTGTCTGAGCTTTTAACTTGTGACTATTGCCCTGCATTGCAGTGCTTTCAGAGTGCATTAATGTGTAGCAACACTTCTTACATCCCTTTGTATTCCCTGAATTTCAGCAGTGGAGTGGGGGGTGATGCTTGCTGCAGTTGTTCCAGGTCTCTTTAGCCCTGCTGGGCTGTCCCAAAATGCCGCAGGAGGGGTAAGGGCTGGTGCTGTGCAGCACAGCGGGAGTCAGGCTCTTGCTGGAAACTTGAAGCAGTTGTGAAAAGTCTGCAGTGCCTGTGCACACTGTGGCTTGAAGTGCTTTATAAATCTGACAGCCTGGCTCCCTTTCACAGGGAGAGGGGAGGCTCTCTAGGGCTGCCCCCTGCCAAACTGCAACTGCCTCCTCCAAACCCTGCAACAGCTCAGGCCAGTGTTCAAACAAGGGCTATAAAATATGAATGTGCACCACGGCCAGCTATGTTAACAGGGCTGTAACTGCTGCAGATAATGTGACAACCCTGTGCTCTGCACTTGTATAATAACTGCTGGCACTGGGATGCATGGAGGAAATGCTCTGGGGAATGTCTGTAAGAATCCAGAACAAACTGTGGAACAGGACCCATAACAGAAGATGTTAGTGAAGGAAGGGTGTATTGGGAAATGCAGCATTACTCACGACCACAAAATGCAGCAAAAATCAAGACCACAGAATGTAAACGCAGGTTAGAAATTGGTGTCTTCTGCTGTTAGTGTTCCTTCCTGATGTTGCTCTGCTCTGAGCTTGGAGGAAAGGTTCCATTCTTTAGCTGGGGCAAGGTAAAAATCAGCAAGCTAATTCCATATTTATATTTCAAGAAGCAAAATGCAGCTTTACAGCTTGCATTCGGATATACCAGGGTGTGTTTGACAGGGCTTCATACCTCACAGTACTCCCAAGGCAAGTATTAATTGCCCCATAAAACACACTGTGTCGTGTCTTGTGGCTCAACGTGTTACAGGTCTGTGCAAACTTGTTTTATAGCCCTAACAGCCCACTACTGCTTCTGAGAAATGTTTTCCTTTTAATGGGGGAAAGAAAAACAGAATTTAAAAATATTATAACGGTGACAAGGAAGAAAGAATGCTATAGAATTTCCACGGGCCAGAAAAGCTGTCACAGATTAAGCACCTGTTATAAATGGGTACACATATATTATTTTGTACTAAGGAGTCTTCTGTCTAGAGAACAAATCCATCTCCCCTAATTTGACTCCCTAGCTGATATCTGGGCCAAATGTTGCCTTAATTTGTCTTAAGGCAGAAACAGAGTAGACTATATGCAACTGCAGGCACATCCCCTGGCTCAGCAGTGCTCCAGTAAAGCTGTGCTTGGTGCCCCAGAACTGCCATGGTCTCTATAACCTCATTGCATGCAAAAGCCAGTTGCTGTGGATCTGACTCTTGTTTACCCAGGATGTTTCCACAGTAATTATGGCAACTGGAAACAACAGAGCTGACCTCTTGGCTATTGAGAATTGTAATTGTCGTTTCCAAGTCCTCTAGTTCCCACTCCCACATCTCCAGGAATGACAATAAGCAAGCCAGCGAGCAGATTACAGCCTAGCCCCAAAGATTCACACATGCTGTAGCTTCATTGGGGCCACAAAGGATTATTTCCAATGTCTAATCACAAGCATGTGGCTGAGCCTGATCAGAATAAGCTCAGTTCCTTGGCCCATTCCTTCCTGGTTGTCTTTCCAATCTTAAGTCTAGGCAAGCCCCAATAAGGGGATTGGAACTTGCTATTCCTCTTTTAAAAGTATTTTTAGCCCATTCCCCTCTGTGCAATAAGTAGCTAATACTGGATTTAGTACCTGCTGTGCTGTGAGCTATTACCTTTGTGATATGGGAGCATTTTATAGCCACTTTTCACTCTGTACCACTGGCAGAATGATTTCATGATGTGTATAGATGTTGAAGATTCAGACCTCAGATTTGTCGAAGTGTTGCCAAATATCTAGCACAGGCATCCAATTTAACTGCAATTTAGTTTTTCATGGGTTTTGCTTTGCTAAATCTGGATGATTTTTCTGCTTTTAGCTCAGAAGTGAGGAAAGATCCAAAGATATTTGAGTGACAAGTCTCTGGCAATGAGATTTGACTGAAGTTTACTTATTAAAGACTGTAACAATACAATTTTCTCTACCAAAGCTAAGCTGAGGGTCTTGCTGAGGTTTGGGCTAGAATATTTGTTACTGCCGATGCTATATGATATACACAACTTATGTCTGTAAAAAACGCACAATATTTTCAGGCACTGCTGCTGCACAGTAGTTGAACAGGAAATTGTTTTTATTTGCAACTAATGTGAAGTGAAAGGATACTCTAATTTATGAATAGGCAAATCTTGCTTTTACAAGAGTTAATTCTATTATGTATAAATATTTTTCATTTTACAGTTGTAAAATCAGTTGAAGTTGGAACCTAATTCATGAACGTTCCGAAGATTTATGAAGCGTTCCCTTTGTGTTCTCCTCAGGACACACAAGGGACCTGCTTCCCCTACCCATGTGAATTATCTCTTGTGAAATCCATTTTTTGTGATTTATCAATCCTCTCTACCCTTGCTTGCAGGCTAATGTATCTGAGAGCTACTGTGTGTAACAGTCCCCTAAATCAAGGGGAAATAAGGAGGTTTGTTAAAGTAGATTAAGAAGTTGAAGGGGGCAATTCCCCAAACCACTACTCATGTCGGTGTCCTTGCTGCTTCCAAGAGCTCCAGTTATAGGAGAGCTCTGTGTGCTTGCCCTCATTCTCAGCCTGTTTTTGCTGCAGTCGAGGCTGTTCTGTGATCCAGAGCAGGGGTAGGAGGCTGAGGAAAGGAGCTGTTTTTGAGGTGACCAAAAAATGCATCTTTTGGATGGAAAAGTAGGGCCAGGATAAAAAGTTTGAGGAAGAAGATACCTCTGCGACTTAAGACTGATAGAGTATGAAAACTGTCTCTGGCCCACCAGAAACAACAGCAACATAAACCAAAGCAAAAAACCCCACAAACAAAATGTGCATTCAAATCGTCTGTTTCCCATGGCTTCAAAGTGAGCTCACACAAGGCGCACGGGGTGGCATGCATTATAAGAAACGTGATATCTTGTCACTTTGATGCACACAATGTCTAAGCTTTCAAAAAAAAAAATGTTTTATGATCCCAGATAGTTTTGTTTAAGCTTCAGTTTCCTGGCTGAGTCTTGTCACAAAACTCCCAGGTCATGTCCATGGAGCGAGTGCTTTCAGAGACAGTGACTTGTGTCTGGCTAAAGCTCCAGGAGGGACCATGATTTCAAGATGGCATCCTGGGCATAACATTGGAACATTAAGTGTTCCTTGGGGTTTTCCTTGAGTATCAATAGAGCAATTTCACTGGTAGCACCTGGGAAGATGTTGTTTTTCTCAGGCTGAGAGCCTGAAATCTGGTAAGAATGAGGCATTGAGAATTGTCACCAACATGCCTGGGTTGGTGAGAAAACACAGACGAGATTTTTTCTTCACAGCCTTTCTAAAACAGGGCAGTTCCAAGGCCATGGAACTCTAGTGAGAAGCCTCAGCCTGGAGGCACAGGGAGCCCTCATGGCACGAGGTCAGGGATCAGTGTGTGCCTGTGAAGGGAGCCTGGAGCAAATGGCCATTGCCTGGTGGGAGCCTGGGACTGCTGGGACACTCTGTGAAGCAGAGGGGCTGCAGAGTATTTGGGAATATTTTTTTGCTACAGGACCAAAATAACTTTTCATGGGAAAATCAGTGGGAGTAGTAGGATTCAAGATGCTTAAAAATTATGCATAAGGTAGATACGTTGTTAATCTCTCTGCTTGCTATCGGTGGAAGAAACTACATCATTGCTTTGAGGGAAGTGGCCTGTTCAATTCATGTCTGACTTGAATGAGCTTGTGCAAAAGCAAAATTAGTTTTCTACACATGTCCAAGCTGTCTGTAACTTTCCTAGTCCAGTGCAGCAACTGAGGCTGCAAAATACAAGTGGTGTTTGGATTTAGAATTAAAAGTTACTTTTGCTGACTAGATTCTACATCCCACGTAAATATAAATCTGTTCCTTCTCTTGCAATGTGTATCAAATAGTATCGTGGCTGGTGGCTCAGATAACACGTATGAAGGGAAAAACTGCATTGCAGAAATAGGAATATAGTGTAATTGTAGTGAATAGCAGTTGAACAGATGAAGTAATGAATTAGAAGGAGTTTGTCATGAAGGAAAGGAAAAGGTGAGCTTGAAATTAATTACTGCAGTTTTGGAGTTGCAGCTTATTGCAGTGGCTTTGGAGACGGGATACGTTAGTGGGTAACAGAGAAATCCCCTCTCACTGAATGTCGAGAAAGGAACTTTGCTTAGATACAACTTGTTGCAACTTCTATGTTTCTTCATCATTAGCACACAGCACCCAGTTCAATCCCTAGTCATAATTCCCAAGAAAGGAGTTTGCATGTGGAACTTGTGCAGCTGACGGTACATGTGGATTATAAAATATTTTTGGCATTAGTTTGAGAAATGGGCTCTCAAATATAAATGGAGATGAGATGATGTTTGGTAGCAAAATGTTCCTACCAAACTTGTTTATTGGGGTGGGGAAAATGAACAACTAATATATAAGCTTATGATTATGAATGCAAACATTTATTGACTACTTTGAGCCAACTCAACACAAATCACTGGTAGCATCTTTTAATATTGATTAAGGTAAATACTCCACTGATAGCATTAGTCAATATCTATGTGTAAATCAACATGTGATGTTTTTACTGTATGTTTAATGTTTTTGAGTTATGTGCTTCTGGTTCTGAAACAATGAACTGGAGGCTGGAAATCATTTTGGTCCTGACAAAAGGTGCTGCCGTTCTTAAAACATTTACATTTTGGGTAATTGGCTGCAGCACCTGACAGCACCACTGTAGCCTGATTGAAGCTGTGTCCCAGCAGTGCCACTATAAACCACAGCACTGAGAGTTCATAACCAGGGCAGATTTGGAGGGGGGAAGGGAGGGAACCAAGTTTTTAAAGCTGCAATATGATACATAAAGTCTCAGTAACCTGATCGTTTTGAAAACATCTCTTTAAATAAATCACGTCACATTAAGGAAAATGTTTAACTGTAGGAATTGTTTGGCTGGAAGTCCAGAGGTAGTCATTCAGGGTAGCTTGGTCTGTGCCAAATTAATGAATATTAGCCCATGTTCATGAATATTTAATGGATGGGAACTAATATAATTCACATGGCTTTGCTGCTTTCAACTCTCTCTACCAGTTTCCACATTCTTGCCCAAAGCATCAGTGCCTCCACAGGGGAAATACCATGTGTGTTGTGTCTCATGATGCTATTGCATACATTACTTACTTAAATATCACAGTGACTACTCAGTGTTACCCAAATTTAGGATTACAATAAAAAAATGCCTCTCAGTAGCTGTTCACTGAAAGCAGGACACGGGTTCAGGGTGAGCTGGGGCTGTGGTTTGGCCTCTGCTAGAAAATGGTTGAAGATTAGTGTTACTCACAGCTGCACCTCAGTCGTGTCACTGTGGAAGAATAAACTGGTACCAAAAGAGTTGGACCTTTTTTCCCTGATATTGATTCCTGGAAGAAGTTTCAACCTTCCTGTAAATAACAACAAAGTACTGCCAAAACCCCTCGAACAGGCAAATACACCAAAACAGACAAGAAACTCAAATCCCAGGAAGTCCAGGGCAGCTTGCCATTCCTCTTTTACTGTTATATGTTCATTGGCATAGTCACGTGATCTGGCTCTCCATGGAATTGTAATTTGATGACACTAATGATTATCCAGGAATAATTTTTCCACTGGGGAGAAAAATGTAGCACAGCCAATTTGGGTGATGATATAAGTGATTCAATGGTTTAAATACTAATAAAAATTGAAATATCTTAGTAAGTAAGGGTTAATTGAAGTGCTTTTTTTCAAGCCCACTTAGCTAAAAATAATTAAAAAGCAGAGAAAAACCAACATAATTGAGGCTATTGATATTGTGAAGGTTAAAAAATAAAAAAATGCTGTGTCAGTTTCTGTCCTTGGAGAGCCTGAGGAACCCTCAGGCACCATATTCACCGTCCTTTCAGGCAAGTAAATAACAAAACCAGAAAAATATCTTAGGCCATTGCCTGGAGAGGGGCTTAAAAAATATTAAGAAAAGACAAGAGTAATAAACAGTCCTTGTAGCTTTCCCTGAAGCAGGAATACTGTCAGGAATAGCTTTTTAAAAATAATAATAAAAAATCCAGGATCTTCTGGGCATGAATGAGCTTAGCTCTGGTGATGTTTCAGTGACATACATCAAAGCATACCTTCAACGTGTAAATTTGCCTGACACATTTTTAAAGTCTCCGTGGGGCATTTGCTGCTGTTATCAGTTAGACTTGAGAACCCTAATTATATTACATTTGGAATTTGATGGTCTATTTTATGCAGGAGGTCAGCCCAGACTGTAATGGTCCCTGCTGGCCTTCGTATTTATGCATGTAATGAGGAAAGCATCTCATCCTGCAAACACCCGGGCAGCTGGGTGTGTTAGCATACAATAGATGGCTTCAGGAGCATTAACCACAGGGCTCAGCAAAGTTACAGCTCTAAATATTTGGAAACTCAAACCCTGAGTATCTATTTCCTTAAACTGAAATATTTGCTGCTAGAATACAAAGGTACACATTTTTTTACACGTTTTATATAAGGGATGGTTTTACATTACTTCTTATTGTGTCTGTTTAGACACCTGCTGCTAATAGAGCATGAATTTATGTAGTGGAGATGTATTTGGGCTGGAGAGGAACATTCCTTCTGCCCCACTGGGAGCCACCAGCTCTCTTCATGGGCTGTTAGCAGATGAATTCCTACTCTGTTGTCTCACAAGAGGACGTTTCATTTGCGTACCTTGACACTGCTCCATAAGAGAGCTGATGCTATTTCAGCTTTCCCTGTCACCTCGGGGTGCTGCTAATGCTGCTAATGACTCACAGGTTGTAGGATGCACCTTCTCCTTGATGCCTCTTATAGGTTATTAACTTCTTTGATGCATGAGTGTCAGGAAATAATGTCAAAACCCCAACCTCCTCAAAAGCCTGTTGGAGGGAGTTGAAAGAAAACTCAAAATAACAGTAAAACAGGAATGTTGAGTAAAAGGGTTTTCTTTACTCATTCAATTTAATATGCAGTCAGAACTGAGCCAATGTAATGACATTCTTGTTTATAAGCATATAAAATTAAGAGTTACTGGCTCTCTTACTTATGAAGATTAATTTAATATCAGATGAAAACCCTAGTGAATTCTCTGTCACAGTTTTTCTTGATAGTTGTATTTCAGTCTTTTCTAAGTCCATTCATTATGAGTAGATCAAGATCCATTTAGTATTATAATTTCAATCCAAAGCTAAGCAGAGAGATTGGATATTGGTTCTCCGAGGAAAACGTAGATGGCACAGGAGGAGCCCCAAAGGCATTGCCAACCTTTCCTGGGAGCATCCAGGCTTTCTTGGAAATAGCTGGAGTTACTAATAATCCCTAAGCACTGGTTGGACACCATCCATGGGACAGATTCTCCTCAGTACAGATGTAAACTTGCACCAGGGAGGGAGGTGGAGACTTAGGGATGTGAGATGGAAGTTTTGAAGTGCTGAAGAGGGCTAAAAACTCTGAGGTCAGAAGGCAACTTTTGCCAGGGAAAGTGGCTCACAACTGCTCCATCTCTGAGCTTTGGCTTGGTGCCACAATCTAAGCCTAAATAATTCGTGATGGGATGACAAAAGCTCCTTTGGCTTTCATGTTACACTGCACCTTTTGAATTTTTTAAGGATTGAGTCCTAGCTGCTTTATATGTGGATGGTTTTACATTTAATGAGGTGCTGCTAATTTTCAGTTTAGTCTATTTATTCTTTCTTATGAAGAGCAGAAGCAGCTGCTAATTCCCCTTGAGACTGTTCATGTAGAGTACCTGCACCCACCTACGTGTCCTCATAAATTGTTTCCTGAACTAAAACGAGCTCTCAGTATTCATTTACTTGCTTTTGGCAGATTTAAGTGGGAATATAAATCTGCATCCGCTTTTTGATTCACAAATGCATTTTATTCCATAAAGAATTAATGTGGCCACATATGAAAACTGCACCTCTGTTTCTGCTAAGTTATAGTCTTTCCTTTCTGTCAGATTCCTTCTCTCCCCTGCCCCCATTTGCCTGCTCCCATATTGCTAAATAACTGTAGTTTTAGTATTGCCAGAACAGAATATTCACTAGCAATTCTCAATTCTGACATCCTAAAGCCCTAGAGTCATATTTCAGGCCTGGATGGCACTTAAAGGCCCATAATCTTTTGCTGAATGGGTTTTGCAATACGCAAGCTGAGGCAAATTATTCAGTTTAAGGACCTGAGCTGCTCCGGGAATTCAGGGCTCGAATGTGGCACACGCTGTTGTTTTTAATTATTTATTTATTTAGAAAATGTTTGAGCAGGAAAACCTGCAGGGATGGAACATTTCACATATCGTTAGTTCCTGGCACCGCAGCCCTGGAACAGAAAGCACAGCCATTACACCATCCTTGGCATTCGAGTTCAGGCACAGGGTGGGGAACCCAGGAAAACCCATGGAGAATGAGAGAGGGTTGGGGGCAGAAGAAGACCTTTGAGGGGAGTCAGCCTCTTTCCAGTTGAGGAGAATGGGATTTAGTAACAAAAGAGAAAATCTGCAGATTGTGCTTGTAATGTTGGTTTGATTTGTTTGATTGAAAGAGTTATGACTGTTTGTGGCCTGGTGAATCCTGGCAGTTTTCCCTGGATGATTAGGGAAGGCTCTTTCAGGGTCTCTGTTACCAGGATGGAGTCAAAAGCGCTTTCTGCACCAAGAAGGGGCTCATGAGGAAGGGTTGAACTTCTGTATTCCCTGGAAAAATTTTCCAGGGTTTTTCAAGGATAGAGTTAATAATTCTATGCTGTGGCTAATAAAAGATTCCCACTGGTGCTTCAGTGAGTTTAAGGATTACCCTTGTGAGCTGTGTCTGTGATGTAACATGGTACATGAATACATTAGGTAGCCTTATTGCCTCACAGATAAGCTGTAAAGTGAGTCTTTGACTATGGCAGGACAGAAGACTAAACCTCAGGTTAGAGAAAAAAAGGGGATATGTTTTGTATAACTAATACTATAAATATGCTAAAATATAAATAGTCTATATTTGCTCAGTTCATAGAACTTAGTTTTTTTTCTGCATGTATTTTTATGCTGATGGACCTAGGAATTATTTTATGACTTTCTTTTCCCTTCCCCTGTGAAGTTCATGGAGCATTACCCGAGAGCTGATCTGTTGATTACTCCAGGATTCTACCTTTATTGCAATATGAGGAGCAGTTGTGTAGTTGAGGCACCAAGCTGTTTTGCAGCAGCCCAGAATCTGATGCAAATTTCAAATCCCCTTGGCATGAAAACTTTTTTGCTCAGTAATGCTATTCATTCACATTGTATACATCTATTTCATATAGGCAGTTGTTTCTTCTGTTCCAGGATTTATCTAAAACTACGGGAGAACTCCTCCTTTGTAGCTCTGTTACCCCTGTTTGCAGTGTCACACGGGTCCAGCAGTGTCACTCCTGCTGGTGGCAGGGTCCATGTGCTCCGGATCCCATCGCCTGCCCAGGGCCTGAGCGTCTGGCACGCACTGCTGCTGCATCCTGGCAGTGCCACTGTAGTTTAACTTCAGCAACCTGAACCACCAGTGGTGCCAACAGTTTAAAGGCATAGCTCTCATTGAACATGAAGTATTTAAACTCAGATGGTTTTCTACCCCCTGGTAAGAAAGAGTTGGCAGCTTTCACCCTGGAGCTCTGATCATCTTTTCCTTTTTTTTTTTTTTTTTTTTCTTCTTTTTTTCCACCAAAGTTTGTGCAGGCTAAGTGAGCAGTGCCTGAGGTGCCTTCTTTGTGGAGCTGCTCAGTTGCTTCTTGCCAGATGATAGGACTTCTGTAAAGGGAAACTTTATCACTTCTTAGTTGGTATTTTTTCGTGTAGTAAACCTCTATAAATAGCTTTTTGGTTGTCTGGAGAAGTTTAGATCAAATAACAGCAATTAAGGTGCTGCAGTCAGAAAACTACTTTAAGTTGATTTTGCTTATTTCTTTTAAAAGCCTGTGGGTTTTTGCAGTTCTTTTGGCTGCAGTTCTTATTGGAATTCAGTATTTAACAAAGGAGCTAAGGGTACCGATCAGTATGAACTGAGCTCGTGTTTTGCATGCAGGTCCTACATGGGTTTGAGCACGCAGCACTGCTGAGGCCTCAGCCAAAACCCACAACCCTCAAAACCGCTGCGCTCGTGATTCAGGCCATCTCAGTCTGTCAGAGATTTTTCACCCTCCCTCCATGAGGCGCTGGCTGGCAGAGCACAGCCCTGTTCTAGACTGTTCCCTAGGAGCACGCTCGGCGTGTTGGGTAGCACCGAGCACCTCTGTGCCCACAGGGCTGCTCTCCTGCATGGGCACCAGCTCCCTGCCCAGCGCACTCTAGGCACAGGGTAGCAGCCAACAGGCAAGCTAGGAGCGAGGCAGGCTCAAGCCAACACGTGAAAATAATGGTACCAACCCTTTACTTGAGCCCAGTGAGTTGCCAGGGACTTGAAAGAGTCCTTGAGTGCTGGCCCTGTTTAATTGGTCTCCATACACTGGCAACAGTCTGATTGTGACAGGCATGTTCTCAGGTTGTAGGACTGAGGAATTACTGAGGATCCTGGCTATCTGGGACCATGCATTTTATTGACTTGGCTGTATTAAAGCGTATCTTCTTGCCAGGCACTTCACTGTACTCAGATGGAATTCACTGTTAATATGTTATACATTAGAGAATCTTACTGAGCTCCTCTGTACCTGGAATAGGCAGTGCTGGTGATACCAGTTAAGACACACAAATGTGGGTTGTGTTTACATTAAAAAATTGTGTGTGTATTATCAGATATATTATTTTTGGCATTTCAGCATGGATCATTGCCTCCAGAAACATTTTGTAAGTTTTATATGCTTTTGCACTGTTAAACTGTATTACGTTTCCTGTATTTGCATTGGCCTAAATCAATTGAATTTAGCTAAAATCCTGGATTTTGTTCAACTTGCTGGTGGAAATTTATTTTTATTGTATATCCAGATACATGAAAAGTCTTGAAAACCAGGGTGTGGATAAATCGGCTGCTTGTTTGCTTGGTGTATCCCAGGAAGAACACAGTGTTACAGGACTTTGTAATAGCTTAGTCTCAAAGCCATAAAAGTGCTGAAGACAAGAGTTACAAGTGTTGTGAGGAAGGCTTTCTGCTTTAACTTGGGCTTGAAGTTCCTGAGAACACCTAAAACATTTGCTGCTTTGCATGATAAGACCCAAAGCAGGATGAGTTCAGTGGTCATGGCTGTGAAGCACACGGGTGTGTTCTGGTGGGATCTGGGCATCTGTGAGTGCACGTGAGCACAGAAAGGTGTGAGGGCTTGGTGCCTGCTGCTGTGGGTGTTCCAGGGGCCCTTCGGATGGATGTGCTGTGTGTTGTTTCAGAGAAACACTCAGCCTTTACTGAAACTGACTGCAGGCTCCTGCGTTTGGGCTGGATCTGGGCTAAAGGCCCTCGAAGAGTTAAAGAATCTGGGTCTTAGTGCCAGCTTTGATAAAGGAAATGCTATTGGGAAAAAAAAAAAAAAAAAAGAAGTGGAGAAAGATGTTCGTATCTAGTGATGCTAGAAATAACCTTAAGTGACTTGTAAGCAAATTATGATTACTTTGCTTCAGGGATTTTTTTAAAGTAATTTCTTTTCTTGAAGAGGTAAAGTGTCTTCATATTTTAAGATCCTTTGTCTTCAATGTTATGGTTTATTTGTGAAGAGTTACTTCATCCACTTATGCAGTACTCATTAGATGAACTAAATATAACATTTTCAAACTTCTTGTTTTCCAAGCACTTGTGTCCAGGAGGGAATTCTCCTGCATGTGGCTGAGATGTGTGTTTATTGTAGCTTTGTTTTCACTGGCAGTGAAGTTCTGAGAAGTCATTTCCTTCAGGTTTGATGCATCCTAGTTGCTTATATGAACTGTTTCCCAAGGTACAAGGCAGATTGATTAGTCGGAGAAAGATCTGACCGCAGAGCAAAAAGTAATTTTCTTATCTTAGAAAGATGTCATTACTGTTCATTCCTAAAATATGTCAGCAGTATTGACGGTACCTTCAGGAATGTTTGGAGATGGTCACGGCTGTTCTCGGAGGTCTAATGTGTCCAAACTGCAACAGTCTGTAAAACACCAGGATGGTGATTTGGGGATTAGGAATGTAACAGACCACAGGTAAGGTCTGTGCAGCCAGTTCCTAAGTTTTTTTGCTTTAGATTGAGGCTAGCTATATATAAGATGTTTTACTTTCTTCACTTTTAGCAAACCAAAAATATTATTAAAAAAAGCTTTATGCCCAACTCCTGGGTTGATGCAGAAGCTCCCTTTTTCTAGAAAAAAAGATCGAATTCTGCAGAACCTGTTCAAATTAATTGTTTAGTCCCTTGCATGAGACTGTTTTTGTGTTCCAATCACCTTTCTACAGTGTGTCTCTGTTAGGTAATTCTCAGTGTAATAATTGACCAATGCTGATTTATAGTATTTTTATAAGCAGTTTAATTCCACACAAGTGTTTCATATCAGAGTTCAACAGAGTTGGTCCCCATGTTGACGTTTTCTCCTCCATTGTTGTAGCCAAGTAGGTAATATTTTGGGGGAAATGATGGAGAAAGGAAAATGTAGATTAGCATGAGACAAAGCTCAGATGGACTGTGATGTGACTTGGCAAGTCAGAGAGATGTAAAGTGCTATAGAAGCTCAAGCTCTGCTTCATGAATCTGTTTCACACTGTGATATGGAGACTGTACACTTTGAGTTGAGTATTCTCTTTGGTAGAAGAATAATGAATTATATAAAATGTAGTTTCCCTTTATTACATGTAAAATTGAAAGAATAAAATGGGATCCAGACTCCGTTCTGCAGTATAGATTTCATTTGCTGACGAGGAGGGTGGCCTTTGGTTTTGTTTTTGGTTTCTGGGTTTTTGGTTTTTTGGGTTTTTTTTTTTTTTTTTTTTGGATAGGTGGCTCACACCTATTTATGTGTAAGTTTTATCCCAAAAGTCCCAGAGAGATACCTTAGCACAGGTAGAAGTTTAGAAGTTTTAATATTAAGTTTGCTTATCTGAGAGATAAGAGGATAAATTATCACCAAAATACACCTGGTCAGTATTGGAGATGTAATTTCCTAAAACGGAGATACTCCTGATAGGGGACAAAATGTTTGAAGTGGGCAAGACAAGCTGCCACTGTGCTCATCCAAGACAAGGGAAACACGAAGAGTTTTAATAAAAAGGTGTTACACACATGACTTGTTCTTGCATGTTTTCTTGCTCCATAATAGTTCTAGTGAGATAGCAGCAAAGAATATTGAATATAAAAGAAAACAGAGTGGTTAAGATTTTTTCTTTCCAAATATTAATTACTCCAGTTTCTGGTTTTGGTTTTCCCATTATGTGTCATTATGAGAATTAAAACACTAAAACCATTTTTGCCTAAATTTCTGACTTTGTAATGTAAGTATGGTGGGCATAAATTAACAGGGTCACCTGGAATGTGCAGAAGTCTTTGTTTATAGAAGATGTTAATCTGCAAGTATTCAGTTCATCATAAATAAGTTTTATTTTTGTCATTTGTCAATCTAATTTTATATGTCAGAGTCTCTGTGTCATCTGGAATATTCTGCATTATTAGGGACATTATATTAAACTCTCTAATGAAGTTGAAAATAGTAATTTGAAGTACCTTATTTATTGGAATTGGACTTAAAATGCATGTCTGTGTGCTGTGTATGAGAAGAAGAGAATAAGCCATCAAGAAAAGCATGCAAATTACTTTAGGAGCTACATCTCCTTTCAATGAATAATAATTTAAATACAAGACCTTTTTAGGGGCTTTAGAAATGAGGCCACTGAATCTGTTTTGATCTGGATTCTTTACAGTCGACAAAAGGGTTAACTGCCTGGAAGAAGGTGGGCATTGCTAAGCACATTTTGTCTATGAGATAAAGATCATATGAAAATTTACATGTTAATGGAACATTTAAGGAAAAAAAATTGCTCTTTGTCAATTGATTGTATAAATATTTTATCTAGTGTAATATTAGAGGAAGGCAAGCGTGAAGGCATTCAGTTTGAATAGTTTTTGAGAGGAAAATTAGGACATTATTGTTGAAGAAATAATATAAAATAGGGAGTTACAAGCACTTGATCTAAACTGTAAAAACCTTTCATGCACTCTGGCAGAAAGAGCAGATTAAATCCATAATGAAATGGGTAACTTTAGGCCTGCATAAATTTCCAAGCAGTCTCAGTTTCCCAGGAATCTCTCTCTGCTAGATTAATGGCTAGCAGCCTGCCACATAATGAAGTGGTTTGCCTTGGCAATGTGCTCATGAATTTATTATGGTGTCCACAAGTGTGCTATATGGCCTAGACATCTTTATAAATCCTGGATTTAGAGCTGCAGCGATGAGCCATTTCGGTCCTAATGGTGAGGCTGATTTATCACTGTGGTCCTCCACTCCACTCTCCAACCCCCTCCCCGACAGTTATAAAAGGAAAATACAGGTCATATCACTGATGGAAATGAAATGTGAAGGTAATTAGATAATGCCAAATGGATATGGGAAAAGGTGCACTGCTGAAATTTTAAATATGTTGGTAATTTTTTCCTTGGAGCAATTATATCAGGTTGATTTATTTTTACAGTTTATAATCACTTAACTACCTGTGGCTGATTTTAACCAGAGCTTGTGCCTTTGGAGACAAGAAGTAGAGCTTTTCAGTCCGTGATTGTTTATTGTAAATTCATTTATCTCAAAATACCTAATTTATTATGCAATTTACACAAGTCACAGCTCATTGCTGATGGGGAATAATGATTACCCATTTGGCTCCTTGTAAACTGTTCTCTGTGGCTTTATAAAATAATCAACAGTCAAAGCCTCAAGGATTTAAGGAATTCTCTATATTGAAACTAAACCCTTTTTTTTTTCTCTCTAAAAGACACTGGAGAACAGTAGAATACAAAACAAATTATCTAGAGATGTTTCAAATCCATGCACGAGTAGTCCAGAAATTACTGTATTGGATATTTCTAGCTCGTATTTTTATTACAGAGGGATCAGGACTTTTAATGGGAATTTTAACATCTCCAAAAGAAATTGGAAAGTTTTTTAGCAAGTAAAGTAGTGGAGCTTTGAAAACAAAAGCAGTATGATGTAATAGTGTGTTAAGACCCAAGAAAAACAGATCTGCCTGGAATTTCAAAGGGACCTGAAGGAGTTAAGGGGACAGCGCCGTGGTTCCACAGCAGCCCTGCTGTCAAAAGCACTGAGGCTTTCAGTAAAACTCGAGGTCCTGGAAACTGAAACTTCCACCAGGTTGTTCAGTCCTGAGGAGATGGCTGCTGGGAACTGGCAGAGATTCTTCTGCCCTGTAATGTGGGGGGAGTGGGTGGCCTGGCTGGGTATCACAGTCTTTTGAAGTGTATTTTGACTGGGTAATAAAGTCCTTTATGTTTTAAATTTTTTTTGAAGTGGGTGAAGTGCAGTGCTGAGGATTTAAAGGCAGGCTGGTCTAGAAGTGATATCTTGCTTTTAAAAAGTGCAAGTTATTGTGTTAATTTTTGACTTGATACAAAGCTCCCTCAAGGCAGCAGCCCAGCATTTGCTCTTGCTTGGTTGTAGAACAGACACAGGAGGCTCCTCCTGCATGGTCCAGGCTTCCTCATCTCTTCTTAGAGATCATTACTTTTAAATAATAACTGTTGAGATGCCTCGTGTCAGGTCATCAACTGAAGCATTTGAATCCCAAAGGCAGGAAACAGGAGCCAGGTTGATTGAGTGAGATCAAGTCCAAAGTTATATTTTGATGCTTGAAAAGAGTTTTGAAGCTCTGCCTTTGCAATTCTGGAGCAGAGCTCCTGCAGGAAGTGTGTTGGGTAGTACTTAGCAGCTGGGTACACATTTTTAAGCTTCTTCCCCCAAACATCAGGCCTAACAAGGCTGGATTGTGTAACTTCTAGTGGGCATCTGTCCCATGAATGGTGTTTAAAGTCCCCAGGTTCGGTCACTCACCTGCAGTGGTGTGTGCAAGGTAGAAATGGGACCTTGAAGATTTAATCTGAGAACACCTGAATTTAAAGGACATCATACCCAAAGGCAGATGTGGATCCACTGTTTTCAGATTGGATACACCTGTCATCCTTTTGAAACTCAGTTGCTTCTACTTGAGTTTTCATTATAAAATGGCTTTGTTTTAATGAGATGAATAACTTGCATGATAAATGAGTACCTCTTGTTGCTGGGTCTTGTGATGAAGGAGGGCTGCAAGTGCTGTTGAAAGGGGACTTGTAACACCCAATTTTCATTGAAGATCTGTAGAAGTTGGAGATAATACAGCTTCTTAGTGATTTCTCTCAAAAATTTCTTTTCTATTGATGGTACTCATTTATGATAATATTGTAGCATCTATTTATATTGAATTGCAGTTTAGTCTTCTGAAAATGCAGAAAAACTTTTTTCTTTTGGTTTTGGATTATTTTTTGTTGCCTAGTAACTTTTCAGAAAACAAAACTGTAATTGCTTCTACAACTGAAGTTATTTTTGTCCCTGGGGGGGAGTGGAAATTTACTTTCAAATGTGGATTTAGTAAAGGTGTCTTGGTATAAAAGATGAAAATATGAGAATATAACTGTTGCAGGGGTCTGCAGCTGTGGGGACTAGAGTCCTAGTTTAAACTTTTGAAGTTTAGAAGTTTAAAATAGGAGTTTTCAGTGCAGGATGAAAAGCTTGAATATATAGATACTCTTATCGAAATACCTTCCCCCTGCTCCTTTTGGAAAAAAGGAAAAGAAAAGAATAGTCCTGCATGTTTTGTTATGTAAATGAGTTACAAATTCTCAGCATCAAAGATTCAAGACTGGGAGCAAAAATTCTGCACATTCCTGGAGAAAATTTGATAGTGATGCATATTTGATCAAATATTTGCTTTATAAGTTTCCAAATGTTTGCACATCCCTTTGAGCTGCCTGGGGCTGGCAGTGTTCCATGTGCTGCTGTAGGTAAGCCACCACAATTATTTGCTCTTTGCCCGTAAATAAATTCTCATCTCTCTGACACAGCCAGTCCTGGCCCTTTTAGGTGCTGTTGGTTTTTATATAGAACGTGTTGGTGTCTGTTATGGACAAGTCACTGTGTACCACAAATCCTGGCCCCTCCATTGATATCCCATGAAAATCTGCTGAGACAGAAGTTCCCTGCTCCCATTGTTTATGGGCTGGATTGTGGCAGCATCGCTAAGGACGCATGACCTTGTCTTGCACATACCTTGTTGTTTTTCATGGAAAGGTTTCCAGGCATAGAAAGGTGTATAGAGACCAGAGGAGAGCAAGAGAAGTAGCTGGATTGCTTGTGTCTTCAGTAGGTGGTTTTTGGGCTTTAGTTACGTATATGTGGCATTGTGTGGGGTTGGTTGGTTGGGAATTTTTTACGCCCCCTGTAATTTCTTCTGTTCTGGTGGTTTGAAGCCCTATTAGGTCTATTTTACCTGATGCTTCTCAAGTAACATATTGCATACTGGTACTAAGGCAGCTAAATAACTCCTGGAAGCATCTGCTGCCTGTATCTTAGTTTTTCAGGGACTACTGTAATAAGTCTAAAATTTCATTTAACTGAAGTTTAAGATTTAAAAGATAAGTACTGTTCAGTTGACTAATCAAATAGTCATAAAAGCTCTTTTCTGAACTATAATTACATTTATTCAGTTCTGGGTTTGATTTATTTTTTATTTTAATTGTCAGCTCTGCTACACCATGATGCTAATAGAAATGTTATTGCAGCCAATATGGGCTAAAATGATGTCTGATGATTATTAATGAGAGCAATAAGAAGGTATCTTCATATAAAGTCAGCATTAAAGGAGTAATTCATTTTACCTGATATAATTGGATTGTAGCATTTAAATAGCCTGGGACTTCCTCTTAATTGTGATTAGTTGTAGCTTCTTCCTTTTAGTACCGTATTTAACTCTTCCTCCACTTCTACTTCTGTTTCTTCTATGAAGTAATTAAACATGAATTGCTCAGTGCCTTTTAATAAATATATCCAAGGATTTAGTAGCTGTTAAATGGAATAGCTGCTTGTTAGAAATAGTTATGCACAGTCCCCATAGCTGGAGACGTGAAGCTATCACTTCACTATAATGTTTCATATGGCACATCATTATACAAATGCATCAATTGTTGCTTTGGTTGCAAGAATCACAGCAGGTGCCTTTGTCAGGAGCAATTGTAAAGCTGAATTTTATGAGAATCAAGTGAAAGGAGGGTAATTATCATCTTTATTTTGCCAAGGGATAAGCAGAATCCACAAAGGCTTGTCTGGAGCTGTGGTCACCAAATGAGCTGGTCTGAAACGTGCTGAGCCCCGAGACCCTGCGTTCTGCCCCACCACGAAGGATTTGGGGTGATTGCACAGTAGATGATGAGAGATGCATCTTCTGCAATACTGCCCTGTTTTGCTGTCCCATAAAAATTAACTCTGTCTGGCTGTTTGCTGCTCAGTTTCTGGTGGATAAATGATTTGAAGATTCAGCCTGTTAAAAAAAAAAAAAAAAATGCTACTGCAGACACCCAGAGTGTGATAGGGTGGGGAAAGCACATTTCTAGTGTTCCAGATCCACAGGTTTTCAGGATTTGAAACAAAACCTTGTTTCACCCTTCTATTAATTTTACTAGGTTTTGAAGAGCTCTAATGACTTGGAATTTGAAAGGATGGTCACCTGGGAGCTGTGATATAAAATTTAGTCCATATTTATGACACTCTACTGTAAGAAATAAGCATCTATCAGGAGAGTAGTAACACTGATACATAGGAGGGCTCTCTGAGGGTAAGTTAGAACCGTTTAGCCCTTACTGAGAAATGCACATATTTCTTACAACTACCAGAGCACCTGGAGAGACTGAGTCTGGCTGCTGCTAGCTCCCAGCTAATATACATTGATTTACTTTTACTCTCGAGTGCATGAGGATAGATAAGAATCTGCTGATCAGTCTTCCATGTTCTCTGCTCTGCTGCCTTAACGGTTAAGATAGCTGAGCATTTAGAGAGTTTGCAATTCCTTTCTTCTGTGACCTCTGTGCTGTTTTTCCTTGTTAACAAGATGTAATTTGAAAACATTTGGGTGTATTTCCATGCATATTACTTTGAATTCCGCACAATACTTTGACATGTGAGGCAAATAAAATGATGATGGTTTGATGTCAGCAGTGGATGGAGGTGTCTCACAGCTGAGGACTCTTCTCTCTCATGTTTAAATGTAGCCCTCTTCTAAGGCATCTTCCAGACTCTGTTATTTTGCAGCCATGAAGGCAGCTATCTGACCCCATGGCACAGACAAAGGAGCTGGTTTCTCTAACATAAGTGATGTCAATTCTGTTAGGAGTGAGGCTTCTCCAACTCCTTTCTGATGGCTTTGGCACATGTTACTGATGGATGCATGAAATCTTCCTTCCCTGTGTTTGTTCCATCAGTTGCTGGTAAGAGTTAAGAGTGTGGAGTGTGAATCCAGCATGTACATGAGTGCTCACCCTCCCCCCTGCCCCTATGCCTGGTTTTGCATTTTGATGAAAAATAATTAATGGACTTCAAAAATGCCCAGGATAAATAATGAATGAAATTAGGCTACCAGTAATCTATTCCAAAGGCTATAATGTGTTAACAGGAACTGCAGAGTTAACAAAATACTTGTTCTTTCAAGACTGGCTTGAAAGGGTCATTAGTATTAATGACACTTTCCTATCCCATCTAGAATTTTGGAGGGACTACAAGCAGAGGGGAAGAATTGAGCTGATGGATATTTCAGTTTTTTGAAACTGATAAAGCAGTATTAGAGCACCAAATGAGAGCTGGAATAGCTGCTTTGCCCAGCCTTGCCACCATAGCCTAATTTTGGTGTGCAAATATCCCTGCCCATGAGCCTTTCAAGAGTAAAAATGGATGATCAGGCTGAAATGTACCAGGTTATGTAGTGGCATGTTTGGGTTTTAGGTGGATAAGTGTCCAGTAGAGATTGCTGAAATCACTGAATTAATGTACGCTTCTTTTAGAAGGTAAAAGTTGGGAAGTATTAATAGAGAAATGTAGATGATTAAGAACAAATGTGTAATTAGTACACAGATGAAAGTCCTCGGCACAAATTTTTTTGAAAGTTTGTCTCCTAGATGCTCTCTGATTTTACATTCTGTTTGGGGGACATTGACACTTAAGCTCTTGTATTTTGATCCTTGGAGCACACTTTTGAAATTGGAGGCAGTACCTGCTCATTCAGGTGTGTACTGTGTTTCACTGTGATAAAGCTTGTGTTTTGAAAAACATTTCCCAAACTGGGACGTGGTTTTAGGCAGCTCAGGCAGATCTCTGTCCCTGGGAAGCCAACCAAACTTCTGTCCCTGATTTAAGGGTAGGGCTTAAAGGACAGCTCCAGCTCTACTCTAAATCAATAAGGTTTACAAGCTTTTGCTGCCTCTGAAATCAAAACCTGTGTTGTCTCAAATTAAGTGCCTGTTAAGGGAAAAAAAATTGTATGAAAATGTTAGGTGTAAGTGTTCCCTTCCAGGATACTTCTGGTATCTGTTCTGTGAGTGGGCACAGGAAGAGATTAATTTTTTGTTACTTAAAGAAACACAGCTCTTTCAAAAAAACCTCACTTTTTTTCTCCCCCAAATGTTTGTATTTAAAAAAATGTTTATTCCACTTGTATTTCTTAACTAACTAAATAACAGACACACTGTTACTTCTCAAACTGTTTTAAAGACATAGCACAGAATTCTCTCTCTAACCTCTAATTTGAATACCAGAATCTCTCATTTTTCTTGTGCTCCATTTGCACACTCTGCATAATAAATGTTAACATAGGTAGGACTTTACATCATCAAAGAAAACGTGCTCCACGAAATAGCATGTGTATAAAATATATATAATGTTCATCAGGAGAGGACTGCATGTTTTTTCCCTTTCTGCCTTGCATTTTGTCAAACATCCATTGTATATTAATGTAATGCGTCAAAAAATAATAGATTGTTTCTGGTTCATTTAGCCGTGCATGTGTTATCTCGTTTTACGAAGCATATGCACGTCTTTTAATCTGCTATTAACATTTTCTTCAACTTTGCCCCCCTCTCTGTTTTATCCTGGCAGTAGGCGAGGGAGGTTTGTTTATCCTGCTCCAATTCTGGGGTATTTTCATCTTTAATTGTAGGTCAGGGAGCAGGGACCTCTCTGGCACTTTTGTTTTCCCCGGCTATGTAAATGCGAGCGTGGCGGCTGCACTGGTGGGACCTTCTCTCCCTTCAGGGTTCCTTATGCAGCAGATGCATTGCCAATCCTCTTATTGTACCGATATTGATCCCACCTCCCCATAATGAACTGTAACAACAACTCTATTATTCGCAGGTACCCGATTGGCTGAGGATAATATGAAATTAGCTGGCGTGCATCGGGCCTGTCAGTATCGATTTCCCTACCCAGATTACTTGTTACAAAAGAATAGAGCTGTCTGCACCGTAATTGAACAAGTTAACTCCTTGTCTCATAAAATGTAAGCCCATATTGATTGCCTACTGTAGTATGCAGAAGGAGGAAAGTTATAATGGTATTTAATCGCCATGGTGCTGAGAGGCCTTTTTTTTGTGAACCAAGTGACAGCTGCTGAGAAAAGGCTTGAGGCTTGCTTGCAAACAGAGAAAACAGCAGGATTTCTCTGACTGATACATAATGAAGGGCTGCAGTGAATAGAGCTCATTGCTGCTGTAGCCTGGCTCTGCCACTGCTAAATGTGGTAATTTTTATTTTAGTTGCTTTGCAAATGAATGGCAGGACACACTTTGGGTGTGTGTTGGTTGGTTTCCTTAAGCTGTGGTGTCTTTGGATCTTTTTTAGGTTTAGGTATGCATCAAGAAAATAAACTGAAAATTGAGCTGTAAATGTTTTATGAGCATGGAGGGTCTGAGTTGCCCTGTCAGGCCAGCTGGGCTTGGCACAGATCTGTGGGTGTCTCCTGTGCTCAGCGAGGAGGATGTGTGCTGCTCGGGAGTGTCTGGCTCTGCCCTAGCTCTGCTTGGTGCCTGCATTTGTAGCAGCAGCTGCCTGTGTGCAGTGACATTTAAAAAGAGAAAATTACACCGAGCCCACCGAGTGTGTGTTCCATTAACAGCCAGCGTCACTTCAGGTGCAGTCTGGGAGCAAATAATGGCAGCTCGGAGCGCAGGGAGGAAGGGATGGCTGCTCCAGTGGCTCTTTCCTACGGCTGTTGGCCATGGTGGTTTGCTACTATGTGGAGCCTCTGGCCACAGGGACTGAGAGATGGGCAAAGGCTTCGAGAAAACTCCTTGTGCTCAGGGAGCGACTTGCTGTTGCACTGCAAGATTTTGCTGTGCCATTGTCTGGTTTTGTTTGTCTTCAGCACTTCAGTTTCCTGTTCAAACTCACCTCTCCACATACTTTGTCTTTCTGCTTCTCTATTTTTTCTTGCACTTTCCATTCCCTTGAGTTCTAAGTTGGTTTTTTTTTTTTTTTTTCTTTCCCCAGAGATAGAACAAGAACTAAATGTCATGCCTAAAGACATTATGCTAGGGTTTTTTACTGTGGTATTCTATTTATTCCTCCCTGCTTTAACCTGGCAAATTTGAAGTCTTTCCACTCCTCTTGTGGACCCCTAAGCATTGCTGGAATTGACTTAGCTGTTACTTTTCCAATAAATTCAAGGGAAGCAGCAGTTTGTCTTCACCTGCCTTCTCTTCCATCATGCTTTCCCATCAGCTAGATTGGTTAGATTTTTCAGAAGTGCCACAGAAGTTCCTCTTCCTTTCCTTTCCAACCTAATTTTTTATGATGCAGAATTTATTAGGTGGCATTTAATACGGATACAAATGTGTGAATAAAGGCACCAGATTTGCTAGGATTTATTTGACTTTTGCAGTACGGAGTATAAAATGAGATGATTCTCTTTTCTGGAAGAGTTGTGCAAAGCTACTGAGAGATCCTAAACCAAAGTGGAAGAGGTGATAGAAAGGAGCAAAATCAAAGAACAAGTGATACAAACCTGAGGGTGAAGGAGGAGTTGCTCCAAATCACCAAATTTGAGTGTGAATCATGGGATGGGATGCATTGATATTGAGCACTTGCAGGGACTCCCCACAGAGCCTTGAGGAAGAGAATCCAGATAAAAACAGAGGCTAGAAACAGAAAAAACCAGCACAGTGTGCAATCCATGCCATTTCTTCAGAAAACAAAGAGTACCACCAGAGTTGATAAAGGAAAAAGTAATTTTTTGTCTCGATTAGGGTTCAGCACCATGTGTGAATCCTGTCTTGCCTGCTGTTTTTATTGATTTTACTCAAAATTTGTACATCGAAACATTTTATAAAAATTTATGCATTTATCTTTTCAACTATATTAAAGCAACAGAGTGTATACTAGTCTAGAATGCTTTTGTATTTATCTTTGAATGCCATATTAATTTCTTTGCCTTGAAATTAAGCCTCTGAATGTATAACATAGCTAAACCACATGCAGTATACACGGGTACAGTAGCAATTGCCACTGGAGGTGGCGCCTTGCTGTAGCTCCATGATCCACTGGGAGTAAAAAGCAAATGACTCCCTGGTTTTTTGTGTCATGGAACCACCCACGCTGAGGGAGATTAATATGGAAACTATTGCCAATTTGCCATGCCTACCCATAGCAGGGCTGTAACGGGCTGTATGAGGTAATGGAAAGTGAACCAAGAGGGTAAGGGAGGAGAAAGGACAGAAAGTAAAGTGTGTTCCTCTTCCACTCAGCACAACTGAGAGCAAACTGCTTCACAAACAGAAGTTGTGTATTCACTCAGGGCTTTGTGAACACTTAAAGCTGGAGTGTGGGCGGAGGCAGATGCAGGGAGTTTCTGGTCTCTGCTCTGTGCCAGCCTTGTGTGCTGTGAAGCAGAAGGCAGGTTTCTGCTGCAGCTCTTAACTTGAGGTCTGGCTGAAAAATAAGATTGACAACAAATTTCAAATAGGCTGCTGTTCCCCAGTGATTGAAACAAGTGCAGTTTTCATTCTTTCCTATTCCTAGAATTTCAGAGAGAATCAATCAAGCGGTACCAAAGATTCCCCAAAACTACATTCCTGCTTCCATATTCAGCCTGCTGTTGTGGACAGTGGAAAATGCTAATGATCACTTTGATAAATGCCTTGACACTTTTTATACTTAATATCTCTCCCTATAGAAAGTACTCTTGTTTTTTTATTTGTCTGCTATAATTTCTTTGGAGAACGTTAGTGAGATTTGGGGAATATTGGTCTGGTGTATTTAAAGGTGCCATGTTTGTTCAAGGTTCATGACGGTTCTGATGTGGCTGTGAAATATTCTAGTCTGGGGAAACAGATGCATCTTTTCAGGGTCCTGGATGTTTGCATGACAAGGTCTGATGGGACACTGTGTAGTAAAACACAACTGTATATGAACTGTGTGAGTGTGCAAATGTGCAGGTTCTTTTCAGCTTATTTATTGAAACCGGAGATTTCTTGGATTCACTTTGCTGCTACTCTATCTTCCCATTCTCTTCCCCGTGCCCCTCCTTAGGGAAAATGAATCTCTTGGAGACGTGAAAGAAGCTCAGCAAATCCTTGCTTGTAAAGCATTAAACGGTGTTGCCTCCTACCCAGACAGTACAGCCCTCTCCTTTGCTCTGGCTGGTGGAGAGCTTCACAGGATGGGGTTCAGGTGATGACTGCATCTACTTGGTGCTGCTACCCTGCAAATAATATAGAGCAATAAATATGGGGAGCGAAAAATTGAGGCTGTGACATGACCTTAGAGCAGCTTAATAAATAATGCATATAAAATATGCCAATCAAAAAGAAAAAAACCCAACATAGTATTGAAAGTATTTATTTGGGCTGCAGACTAAATACACTGGCTGCTGTCTTTGCTTGTACTCTTCTTACACATATGCACCTCTGCTTCCTGTATTCCAGTCTCTGTCTTTGCACCAGAGCAAGGGTGGGAGGAAGCTTTACAAATGGGGATTTTTTCATTCTTCTGTATTACTGTGAAGTGCAAATGTACATAAATGGCTATTGCTGTGTACAGAGAAAAGACCTGAAGTGACATGGTAGTATGCAAAATACCAAATAATTTGCTTCATATTACCCTAAGGTAATAGATTGTCTTTATGTTCCCTGTTCCTGCAGCCAGTCTATTTTATTGTATTCCACGACAATTTTTACATGCTGGCAGTTCTGTCCATAAGAACTGGTAAACATAAAGTTTCTCTGTATGCCCTGTCTGCAAGAAGACATTGGAATTCTCCTGCCCCTATGATGCCTTGTTGGGTTGGTGCTGCCAGATGTATTTTGCGATGTACCCCTGTGGACAGGTCCTTAGGCACAGGAGCTCTGGACTGCTTGAGTGGAGAACTGCAGAGACACGTTCAGGCTTCTTATGCTGCATTAATGTTTTTTGTACCATAAGCACATTAGACCTGGTGGGCCTTAGGTTGATGCAAGAGGAAACAGAGCCACTGTGATGGTTTTTACAGCCCAAAGCAGATAAATTTTGCCTGCCTTTCCTCCTCTTGTGGGAGCTGCCCATGCAAGGTGGAAGTTCACATTACTGAATACTTGTTTTGGCCCAAAAGGGAGACTGGATTATTTTCAGGCTGCTCTGAGGAAAAATTGCTACTGTAAAATGAATTGAATTATTTTCTTTGGTATGATTTAGAGTACTTTTCTTCCCTGAGAAGCTGGATTCAATACTTGTGGTCCAAGCTGCTGCTGTCTCCAATCATGCCACCTAAATTGCTGCATTTGATAGACTTAGTTTTTATAGTTTTTACTCAAGTATTTTGAATTTCAGGCAGTTTTTATTTTTTTCTTCCAAGAGCTTAAGAGTGAGACTGGCCACCTAGTTAGTATTTTAGTTATTCCTAAATATCTTTGTTCTCTGTAAAGCATTTTTTCTTCCTTGAAGTGCAAGTATAACCTCATCTTTTTTTTTTTTTTTTTTTTCCCCTGTTGAAAATGTGCTTGGATTCTCCTGGTTGTTTGTGTAAGCGTCTGTTTTGACTTTTGGGGTTGACAGGAGACAATAAGGTTAGAGAAAAGGCAGTTGAGGAGGACACAAATATTAAATATTCAGGTTGAGGGTAATAACAAAGAAAGGATCGGTCAGGCAAAGAGCTTGCGTTTAAAAGAATTATTGTGCTGAGACTCCTCAAGGTAGCAGTTCACTTTCACACTGCCTGTATCGGTTACCTTTGCAAGACCTCTGGAGTAGACATTTTCTGTGATCTGTGTGTGCTGAGTGGCCAGAATAATGTGGAGCCCAGCTGGAATCTTTGGGTGTTACAGCTTGGAATAACAGTAGAGAATCATCCCTCCTTGCAGAGAATCTTGATGTGCTGCTTGTGGGTTTACCCTGCACTACTGAAATCGATCAGGGTTTAACAGCTGACATGAGATAAAGATCCACTCTAATTAAGTTTGTGATGAAAATGATCTTTGAAATCAAGGTTGTTTTCCAAACTGAACTGAGTTGGGAAATATTTCATTCAATGTTTAAAAATCTCTGTCTATTTGAAACACTCTGCATTTCTGCATTGTTACACAAAGTCACCTTCAATCCACAACAGAACTTTCCTGTGTTGGGTTTGGATGTTGGGTAGAAAGTGTGAGGGATTATGGAGAACACTTCTCGATACCCAGGGTACTTTCCCATTAGTTAGATCATCTAAGCATTGTTTTTTTGAGAGCTAAGTTTCGTTTCTGGGGATTTTTGTTTGGTCTTTTTTTTCCTAAATTCTAACCCAGTTTTGGTTTCTTCACTTGCTACTAAGGAAATAAAAAGCTTATAGTTCAACAGAATGGGAGGGGTTTTACCCTTCTGAAACTTGTTACTGGATACAAGAGAGAACTGAAATTCCTGATATTTGCTACAATGGCTTCTGTGCTGTGATTTTTTCTCTTCTAGGCTGTAAAAGGATGAGTGTTTGGGGAAAAAATAGGAAAAAAAGAATGTAGAGTTTTGCAATAATTTCAATATAAGGTCAGGCTTCCTTAATAAATACCCTAAAAGGGTCAGGGCTTACTCAAAGTAGGAACTGATGTCAGTGATGAACATCCATTCACATCCTGCCATCAGAGTTGAAAAATGAAGGAGGACAGAAAGTGGGCACAAATGTATCTGTCATATTGGTGCTTACTCTTTCCAGTTTGCTTAGAAAGCCTAAAAGTTTCTGCTTAAAAAGCCTAGAAATGTGATTTAGTGATTACTTTTTGAATGGATGTTGTGTATCTGTCCCACTCAGGTGCTTGTACACGCCTGGACCCTGACATCCTCAAAGCACCAGTGCAGGATGTTCTGCATTTTTAATTGTTCTCTGAACATGGCTTGGCTTTGCTGACCCTGATGATCTTACCTTTTGGTAATTTGTACGTGTGGATGTCTTACTCTCACAGCAGGATTTCTTATGCTCTCCTAGTTCTGACTGCATGCAAGGGGCTTTCCAGGCTCTGTAACAAGCCACGGCGAGCTCCTTATTTACTCTGCCTATTGTGAATGCTCAGATCTATGCGCAGTTGTATATCAAATAGCCTTGCCCCTAAGCAGATGAGTATTTATTTCAGTCAGTTACCCCTTATAATTACTATATTGAACCTAGTTGTCTATAAAATGGATGGTTTGCTCATACAGTTTACCAAAATAGTTCATTAGGGGTTAAACAAAATGAAATCCCATTTGCAAAGAGTATAATAAATTGTTTCATCTGTGAATTTAGCTGTTCTCCCTAATGCAGACATGGATGTTACAGTGGTTCTCCCTTGATAGGGTTATGGGTTAATGAAATGCTTTTTCTGTTGCTTATTTTCCTCTCTTCTGTGCTGAGTGATAAGTAGCTAACCAACGAAGCTTGTAATTACAATCTTACAGAAACCGGGCCGATCTGTATATAAATCTCACCATCCAATTACAAGATGTAATAATTTTGCACTCAAGCTGGTAATGAGGTCTAATACTTGTGCATGTGATAATCCCCTCTGGATGCCGGCTTGATCAGATGTTGGCTTTGTAATTAGACGGGCAGAAAATCATTATTTCATGTTCAGGAAAAAATTAGGTTGGTGGGAAGTTAATTTTCTCTCCGCTCTCTGAAGCGTAGACAAGAATTTAATGATTTAATCATGATTGTTAGCTCTTTTGCAATCAATTTGTAATGATTGTGTAGCAACTCTCTTCAAGGGAAGCTGCATCAGGGAGGAGTATGCAAACAACTGTCTAGGAGGGTTGATTATAAATAGTATCACATGTCTCCAAAGCCCATTAAAACCTTCTTGATGGTGACGTTCCGATTCACACGTTGCGTCTGGGCAGGCCTGAGCAGGGAGACCTGGGCTGGGTTGGCTTTGCCACGTGTCGGGAGCCCCCAGGTCCTTTGGCAGCCCCTGCGTGCTGGTGGAAAGCAGAACTTGTGGACTGTGCTGCTAAAGCCCTGCTGGGAAGTGGTCTGGGTTAGCCACTCATTGTCTTCTCTACACACACCTTTTTTTAATTATATTACAAAAGCTCCCATGAAGTGTCACTAGGGAGAAATATTTCAGTTGCTCAATCTGAACTATATAATGAACAGAAAAATGGTATTTCAGCTCTAGTTGTGAAGGAAGAACTTGCATTTGGTCCTTCATAACTCCCAGAAGAGATACTGTTGACTGCCACAATCAAATCTGTCTTGCATATTTGAGCACAGCTGATTTATCAGCTTAATAAAAATAATTTTCTTTTCCTTTGGGAGAAAATTCAAACAGTACGTATTGCTCCATAAGTGGAATGGAGAATTTCTAATGAATGGGAAATTGACAAAAATACTGAGCAAACCCAACAAGCAAAATATTTTAGCAATTCCAAAACTGTTCAGGAATTTGGGCTGAAAGCAGCCCAGAAAACTTTATCAGAAGGAGGAGGGGGGGCAAACCAACAGCAGGTACCACACCAAATGTGTGAGAGTTCTTTGGAGGAGAGGCATGCAATAAATAGATCAGCTTGCTGTGTCTGGCTCAGTGGCCTGAGAAGGGGAACACCTTGAACCTCCTATTTTCCTAGGACTCGGTATTCTGACAGCTGCCTTCTGTTCCGCTGGCAGGCACCAGCACAGAGCCCTGAGGAGGGCATCTTCACATCACTGCTGATGTGCAGCGGAGGCACCTCCTTTTTTAGCAGCAGCCTGCTCCAGCAGCTCCTAGGTGGAGGGAGAGGATTTACTGCTAAGCTTGGAGCCCCATGGCTTTCTCTGTTTTGATATAATTATATGGTATTGTTATGTTAACTCGAAATATTAGCTCTATGCCCATGCTGTTCTATTTAAATTAATTCTGTTTGTATTCTGCAATGTTTCTGAATCACAGGTTTTTTTCCTCCACACTGCCTCCACATTATGCTGATTTCTCAGCAGTTTAGCTTTTCCTTTTCAACAGGATCCAGGAGTTGGGCTTAAGTGTTTATAGTATCACAGTCTAGCCAGACCTAACGTCAGTTTTACTGGTCATGGTTACAGGGCTGGCTCAGGTTGAGTTCGGTTCAACCATATTTGCAAATGAGCTTTACAATGCACATATGCAGCCTTAGAAAAGAGGTGTGCCAGCAACAGCACTGTTTGCATCAGGTTTATGAGTTTGCTTTTCTTTTTGTTTTCCTTTCAAGTGTTCATTCTAGACATATGTTTGTTTTCAAGCTGCACTGAAACTTGCAATTTCTGAGAAGGGGAGGAAAAATGTGATATTTACTTAGATTTGAACCATGTTTCTCAGTTGTGGATTTTGTAGCACATTAACTTTGTCAGCTGTGAGGGGCTTTGGTTCAGACATGTGGCAATACATTGGTTAGGGACAAGCAACCTGCTCAGGGAGAATCCCCCTTTTAATCATACAGTGCATTCTTTCTTCACAACTGAAATTTTCTATAGTTGGCACCAAATTTTATTTTTCTATCTTTCAGCCTTGTCAAGATAGGACTCAGAATAATAGTCAAATAATGCTTAATTCCCCTATGTGGATACTTGGTGATGTCCTTTTTGTCATATTTCTTCTGGGACTGAAGCCTTTTCAGTCGAAATCATTATTATGTCGGCTAAGGGTCAGCGAGGCTAAACAGCTGTTGGTGATCTAATTACAGGGGTTTGCAGAGAATCATTTCAAGTTTGTCTCTCCAGTTCAGACCCATTCTAATTGCTATTGCTACTCAACTAAGCTGATATTGAATAAACCTTTGCAGGGGTCTGTGGGTGATTTCCACATGCATGTCTCCTGGCTAATCCTTATCCAGCCAGTCCTACAAAATCTGTGGACATTCTAGGAAGCTTTGGTTTCTGAAAGATGAGGGAAGGAGAGAAATGTTTGCCATAACAAGCAAAATGCAGTCGCATATAAACAATGCCTCCTGTTATATGAATTAACTCCCATGCTATGAAATGCAATTATAGCAAGGAAACCAAAGTGCTGTCATCAAAGACTTCGTATCAACTGTTTAGTTTTG
Organism: Pomatostomus ruficeps; assembly: GCA_013400735.1. NCBI lineage: Eukaryota > Metazoa > Chordata > Aves > Passeriformes > Timaliidae > Pomatostomus > Pomatostomus ruficeps. The sequence goes on along the minus strand of VYZT01051514.1, from coordinate 115,274 downwards.
TTAGTTGAACCTGGCAAACCTTGAAGTGAAACAACTGATAGTGTCTTTCGTATTTCTGAAAACAAGGATTTTCTTTGAAAATAAATAATTGCATGGAGAATTATATTTATTATAAGATCTGAGCAACGCCATGTAGATAGTTTCTCTTTTTTTGTCTCTTAGCACTGGCATTGTTTTGTTTGTGAGCTTGATGTATAGGGAAGAGAGGGATCAGGGAAGGAGAGGGAAGGCAGATAGTGCTTCCCTCATAAAATATACAAGGAGCTGTGCGTACAGAAGTGTCTCTATGAATCTGTTTATGGCTCTTTGTGGCTGACTGGCTAAATTACAGTTTCATTGTTCTAAATCCCAGAGGACTTTTCCAGAGATGTTGTAACTAAAGCTGTGCATGTTGTGAAGCTCTTCTTACCTGTCACAATCAGCTGCAGATACAACTAATTTACCTACTTTAGTTCACCTCTCAAGGAGCAATATAATTAACTTTTAAAAATCATGGTTGTCGTTGGGGAAATAATGCGACATTTTCAGGTATTTCTGTCAGGCATGCTCACAGTGGTTTAAAGAAGCTCCTGGTTCCAGCAGCACTGGCATGGCCTTTGAACTCGTTGTGTTTAGAAAGCAGATGCCAGAAAAAAAAAGTGTTAAAAAAAGTTCCTTCTCTTTAAGCTGTTCTACAGTACTTGGAGAGTGATCCCACAGGACAGCTCAGTGCTTGTGTTCCTCTTCCAGAGAAACCCCTCTGCACCCTCCCAGCAGCACAAAGAGGGAGGGGACTCTTAGGATGTTCCCAGAAATTGTGCTCTGCTGGAATGGCAACCTGTGTTGGCACTGATTTATCAGTGATTTTGGATCTAACTCTTTCTAGTAAAGCTCTGGAAGTCCTGATAATGCTACAGGGGAAGGACTCTGAGCTATATTGAACTTATAAAAAGAGTTTTGAGGTTCAGCTGCTTTTCGAGAAGTGTTAGGCCCTGACTTTACTGTGTCCTATCTGTGCATGTACAGACATTTCTCATCTGAGGAAATCAAACTTGCCTACACTGCAAAAGTGCTGTCTCATATTTCTCAAGTTGGACACTTATGGGAAATAAATTCCTAGAACAGATTTTTCAGAGCCGAGAAACCAAGTTCTGTCACATCTCTTGCCTCGTGACTGTACAAATCTCCCACATCTATTGCCTCTCTGTGCCAGTGGGACCTTGCAATACATCTGCAACTTCAGAACACTCACACCATACTCCGCTGACTGTTTGGTATTCCAGCAGCAACTTCCTGGGTAGAGCAACCTTGTGGAGGGTCTCCTGCCCCATCTTGATGTCTTCCCCTGTTAAAACAACAGGAGAGGGGTTATTTTGCTTTGCCTTTGTTGTGCCAGCCATGGAGAGATGACCTCATGGTTATTTTGATTTTGTGCCGTTTAGGACTATTTATGGATAAAACTGTGATAAATCTTCAGTGCCATAACTGTTGTATAATACTGATGTCTCTCTCTGACAGCTTCCTGGGAATATAAGGAAATGCTATGGGCCTTGTGCACTGCAATATCAGCATGTGTTTGATGTATTTTTCAAGCATTGTTTGGTTTCAGGCACAATGGTAATGGGGTTTAGTTCTTTAAGATTCAGAATAGCAACAATTGTCTTTAATAGACAGTAGAAATTCACTAATTCACACTAATGACTTTCAGAGATTTGTTTTATGATAATACTTCATAATGTGCAAGTAGATGACAGTAGTATATTTTCTGAAAATAATGAAGTCTTAGTAATGTGAGAGCATTTTACAACTTGCTGCTATTAAATCTTTTCAGAGAAGTAGAGAGAGGTCTATTTTTTGCAGAAAATCATAAAGTTGGATGGCGAAATGTAGTTTATTAGGCAGTGTAAGAAAAACTGTACTCCCCCATCTACCTCAGAGCTCTCCATTAGTGCCTTCCCCTACCCACAGCAGTCTCTAGGTGTCCATTCTTCTGAAGATGAGACAAGGAGCTGGGAACTCTGCCACAAACTAAAGCTTTCTTTTCTAAAATCTTCACTGTAGCAACTTGCTTAATGACTTATTTTCCTGTGAAGAAAATGCAGTGTTAAATAGGTGCAAGTGCCTCTCTCTTGAGAAGGTGGGGGCTGAGACTCCAGGTGCTACAAGGCTGCAGCAGTAGCGTGAGGGTTGCAAAGCACTGCCTTATGTTGAGAGGGAAGTCTTTGCCATGTCCTTGGGCAGACTGGAATGTTCCCCTCCTGGGAACCACCTGTGCTGTAAGGTCAGCTGGAGTGGAGTGAAACGCTGCTGCTGTCCCTGAGCTACTCCATCCTCCAGTCCCTACAATGTGGGTGGAGCATGGGGTGGTCCCTACATGGTGGAGCAGGACCGTCCTTAAAGCTCGCCCCACACCAAAACACTTTGTTCTCACTAGCAGAATAAGCAGTGGCTGAACAGGGGGGACCTGGGAGCACGACCTTGGTCTGTGCCAGACAAGGTTTTGTCATTGCAGGGGCCTGGCAGAGGCAGCAGGGTACCTGTGATACCCCTGTGCCAGCCCCTGCCACAGAAGCATTGCTGTAATTGCAGACTGGCTGTGAAAACTGGGAGGGCAGCAAATTGTCTTTGACCACAGGGATGTTGCAACTGAAAATATTTTAAGTATTTTCTTTCATTTATGAGATTATTCCTACACAAAGCTGTTTTCTGTGGGGCTGGTGCAGTGCTGTGGTACTAATCATGGACTGGGGTTTTTTCCTTTCTCTATAGTCACCCTATCAACTTTTTGTAATAGGACCCAGTAACTCTGTGGTCATCTCTTCAAAATTGACTGTACCCTCCATTTTCCTCCACACATCTTTGAAGATTTTTGGCATCCCTTGTTCATAGGCTGCACGTTAGGGTCAAGCTTTTGAGTCTCCTAATCACTCAGTTCTGGCATAGTCCTGTTGCCACTAAAGCCTCTTTTCACGCCTGTTTAATGCCTCAGAAGTGCTTTCAAGTGGTCTTTGATAAATCATAGTAAGTGTTATTCCAGTCGCTCAATAGCAGTACCTGCTGGAGTCTTTTTTAGCTCCCAAGGCAGCTGTTCCCTCTTGCCTTAATTTACCAGTGACAGTAATTCATTCCACTTGAGCTGACTAGCTTATTTCACATTTATTTGCACATTATGAGCAGTGTCATTCTACTTACCCTTCAGACAGTAAATGGTTTGAAAAATGCAACTGTAACAAATATTAGGCATGGGGAGGGGAATGGGAAAATGGAACCTTTACATTGGGGGTCCAAATAAAAACATAATGAATAAATAATATTTTAAAATTATCTCAATCATCGAGTGTATGCAAAAATCAAAGGTGCTGCATAAACTGGCATTATTCCTTTGAGAATACATTTCTCTTTCCCACCATCTAGTTTAGCTTCCCTAGAGTGGAGTTAAATAAAATATTACCCATCAGGTCAGGAAAATAATTAGTCCTGCATTATTGCCTCCTTCCTAAGCAATCAAACTTGACCCATATATATTATGTATGTTTGCACCCTGCACATATGGGAAGCAGGATGTATATAAACAGATGAATTTGGGCTCCATGTTTGCATACCAAGACGGTTCTCCTACTCCTCTCTACAGAAAAGGCAAGCTGAAAAATTGTCAGAACAAAAGCAAGTCATTATTTTTGTGTCCTGAAGTAATTTCTTTCAAGTAATCTTTTGCTGGCTGTGGCAAGTAGTTATGAAAATGCCATAACTGGATATGATGGCAAGTTTTTTCCTTGTACATGACCAATTACAGAAGGACAAATAATCATGCTGTTCTCAGCAATTTAGTAATGGGCTGTGTTTTGCTTTTGTAATGAAGATGGACAACAGAACATCAGATAGGAAGGAAATAAGATCAGGATCTTCCAGAGACTGGAACATCCTTGGTGTGAAATTAGGATGATCTTTTGCAGTTCTTATGAGGATGATACCTTTTTAAGGTCCCAATTCTAGGAGTCAGGAAAATAAAGGATTTTTGATTTTCATTCATTAACAGATAAATTTCTAGCACTCACAGCTTCTAAAACCAGCTAAGAAGTCCCACATTTTTATTAACTGGACTTCCTGATAGCTGTGCTGTATATTGGCTAGCAGAGCCCAGCCTAACTCACAGCTTCCAAATATTGCAGTGAGTAGCAAATAGGAGCCATTCAGAAATGGGACTAAAAGCAGGAATCGTGGAGGGTCAGGGTAGTCGCTGCTCAGTACTGAGCTCAGGATGCTGAATCATTCCAAGGAAAAGAGTTTTCCTTGTAAGGTGTAAGCTCTTTCATTTTCTCTAACTGCCAGGATTGTCTTTGTGCTTGTAGATCTGGTATGTTGTAAAAATCCTTTCCTCTGTGGGTGTAGGAGTAGCTGAATACAAGCTAAACCTGTTATTTAAATTCCTGAAAATTTTCCCCATATGTTGGAGAAGCAGGTTGGGGGTCCTGAGCACAAGCCTCTAGCGCTGTAAGCAAGGCCTGTGCCCTGAGCCCATGCAGGGGAGCCGTCGGTGGCTTGGCAAAATGGGCACTGCTGGCCACTGCTCTGGCAGGAGTTTGCGGCTGAGGGAACGCCCCTGGCTGTGGCAGAACTGAAGGAGGGAGGGCAGGTGATCTGCCATATGGTTAAGCAGTGGCCTCAGCCTCAGAAAATCAGGGGTTTATTTATGCTAACTCTTAGAAAATTGTGTACAATGACTTGGTTTTCCTTCTATTAAAAAAAAAAAAAAGGAAGAACAAAACCATGGAGTATTTTTTTTGAGCAGTGAGTTCCCGAGGGTAAGGGCAACTTTCACACTACATGTCATCCAACCCTGGGCAGCTGAGTGAAGGCAACTGGTCTTTCACAAAAGGGCTGTGTTCTTGTAGTCTCACAGGACTTTAACCACATCTGGTGTTTCTAGATGCTGCTGAAATATAGGAAAATTATAGCACAGCACTTCCATCAGCAGTGACTGAGTGACAGAAATCATGGCTGAGATCCTGCATTCAAGCTGTGCAACACGCAACTGTCTGCATAAGCAGTAGAGTTTACTATAACCTGCACTCAGTGCATTCATCATCTTTCTATCTCCATGTTAAATGTTTTGTCTATAAAATTTAAGCAAGAGTGAGAATCCTAAACATTTCTGTCCTCTTTTTGCAGAACTGACCATTAATTTACAGCACTGCCATTGTAAAGTTGTCTTTCTTGGGAGAAAGGGCTCTGACTAGGAGAAAGTGTTGAAAGTTTGAAGACAGGAATTGGAAACGTCCCTTAACTAAGTCCATATATAACAAAAACCCAGAGCTTTGTCTCCAACAAGTACAGCCAAAACAGAAAACAACAGTTTCCAACTTCCTGTTCCTAAAGGTTATGATATTCATGATAATAATATGAAGACAGTTACTACAGAGAAAGTTGTGAAGACCCGAGAACTTATCTTTGAAATTTTCATAGCTGATGGATAGAGTGATGGCTGTAAGCCTAGCAATACCTGCTTTAAGAACTTTGCTGCTTGCTAGTTATGCTGGTATCCCACTGATTCAGATACTGAAATCACAGCTGAAATGCTGTTTTCTCCTTAGACCCCCCAAGGTCTATTCTCTATCCTGCAGGATTTTGTGAATTATCCCCTCTCTGTTTCCTTGCTCTTCTCTGTGTGGTTATATCCTTCGTTTGCCTTGTTCTTCATAGCTATGAGTTGTTTGTTATTTCTAGTTTTCAATACAGTTGGCATCTTCAAATGAGACTTCACATTATGTTGTTGCCCTTGAAACTATAGCAATAGCCATTTCAGTTAGAAGATTCTGAGAATGTTTCCTTTGTGGTTGTATAGTAATTAAACAGAGATGAAATTAATCTTTGAATGTTGTAGGATTTATGGACTGTGCATTTTCTGTCCTATGTTTTTAAAAAGAAAACATTATTATGTGTTAATTGGAGACATGATTTGGAAAAATGTAATGAAAATGTGCAATGCCTTGCCTTGTTCTAGCCTAGCACAGGGCCTCTGCCATGGCTCAGTACACAAGGGCAGCAGACAGGCTGTTCCCAGCTCACCTGCCCAGCCAACAAACCTGGCTGCCTTTCCCAGCTTTGCTGCAAATCACTTGCATGGCTTTGAGATTCTTCCCTGTGAGGGTGGTGAGGCCCCGGCACATGCTGATCAGAGAAGCTGGGGCTGTCCCATCCCTGGAACTGTTCAGGGCCAGGCTGGATGGGGCTCTGAGCAACCTGGTTTAGTGGAAGGTACTCCTGTCCATGGCAGGAGGCTGGAATGAGATAATGGTTAAGGTCCCTTCCAACCCCAACCATTCCATGATTCCCCTCCACTTTGTGCTTGGTGAGGGAAGATTTGCTGGCGCATCCTTAGAAAGCAATGTTGTGAAGGGACATGCTTTTGAAAATTGCAATGCCCCTGTTTGCAGCAGGAACGAAGAAGGAGGAGAGGATATCGGTGTAATTATATTTCCAAGAGTTTAATTCTTCAACACTAGACAAATGGGTAGGGATTTAGCCAAGTGACAGGATTTGGTTGACTCAAATCCCATAGGCACTGTGAAATGCTTACATCCAGGGAGCAGGAGCAGTGTGGACGTGGAGTGTCTCTGCTCATCTTTTGGGAGTGGCAACAGCGAGATGTGGAGGGTAGTGATTGCAGACTCAAGTCTGTTTCCTTGTGTGGCTTCAAGTCCCTGTACGTCAATGCTTTGTTTGCTCCATGTTAGTATGTCAGACAAATATTGTCCTTTATGTCAATCTCTGATGTGGTGATTGTTCTTAGACCACGTCTTGGTGTTGATGTGTGTCTTGGGGTGTAGAGGTTAACGTATGGAATCCAAAAGCTGATGAAACAGAAAGGATGCACATTGGAACAACACATCCTTTTCCAGCCTCAAGAGAGGCCTGACTTTCATAAATCCTTCGTTGTAGCACGTAAGCTTCTTGGCTGGTGCTGAGTGAGCTGTGTTTTGGAGCATATGCACAAATATACACACAAATATATGGAACATTTCTTTTGGCTATTTCCCATATGGTTTAATTTTTCACAGCTTTGTAAAATTTCATGCACAAATTCTGTTTTCATAACTTTTATTGTATCTTAAAAGCAGAGTTTTGAATAATTGTTAAGAAAATTTTCTCCCAGTCCCTTTTAAGACAAAATCTTTGGTTGATAATGACAGCACAGGGAGCTGTTACGTCTCCTGGTTTTGAAAGTAACTTTAGAAACTTTTTTCTGCTGATAGTTTATATTTTAAAAGCAGAGGGAATGACTGCCGCCTCCCTTTTTGTTGTTCTTTCCTCTGGTTTCCCCTTCCTATCTCTGAAGTGTTTATTCTCATGCAGAAATTACATGAAATTACTGTTACAAACCCTGTGAGCCTACTGCAGCTCTGAGTTAGCTCCTAATCCCAGTACTCTTTTCCTCTTCTCTCATCTCACGTCTCCCTGTGCAGTTAGTATTTCATTTGGTAATTCCAATTTGATTGACTGTGGGCATCTTTTGAACTCCATAATTGCCAAAATGCCAGTGTTTCCCTTTGTAACTTAGAATTATGCCTATGTCCTGAGCCACTACCTCAGATGTTATGGACATCTAGATTTACTCTTTCTCTTTGTTTGAACTTTTTTTACCCCTAATGCAGTTCAGCCCTGTTGGTCTCTTGTTTCTCTGAAGCACAGAGTCAGCAGGCTGAGACAGTGGCTCAATCCACAGGAAAGAGTGACAGCTACAAACACAAAAAATAATTAGCTTCTTGTTTGCTGTTTCCAAATGTAATACCACACTTCAAACAAGACATTGCTATTCCACAGATCACAAAGATCGAGTGCAGATTAAATTGTTGTCTTATTTATCTACGGTAGGCCTCTGTGTGAGCCAAGCTCCAAGCATTGACAAGAAAAAGTCCTTGCTGTGAGTGTTGTACATAAAAAAAGATAGGTAGAGAGAGACAGGAGTAAAGGAAAACAAGGAGAAGGATAGGCACATTTTCTGTGTGTTAATATAGTGAGCATGGTAGCCTTGCTTTTGTAAAGGATTTGAAGTGCGGATGGAGTGAGAATCTGCCCAGGGCATTCAGCTGGGTCTCACCTGTGACCGTAGCTCTGATCCTGCGGTTGTAGGTTGGGTATTCAGGCATAGAAATGATGGGGGAAGAAACTGATAAATGAGCAGACAAGTGGGTCTTGAATAGATATGTGGATTAAATCCTCTGTGGAAATTCCATTTGTGTGGGAGAGAAGAGATTCATGAGGGTGTCCCTCACAGATACCCTAATGCTTCTCTGCTTTTTCTCTGATTTTTTAAAGTACATCCTTACTCTTCATCTACTGCTGCATTGGTACTTTTCTTTCATACCAACTGATCCCAACACATCTTCATTTTTCAAGGTATTGTTGCTATGAAACAATTCTTTTATTGTAAAATAAGTAAAGGAAAACAGGAAGAATTAAGAAGAAATAGGTTTACTTCTGCAATGTACAGCACTCCCAAATGCAAATTTCCATTTTATGTAAAACCAGAAGAGCAAAGAAAATGGTATGAAGGGGTTACTGTAGAAATTTAGATTTTTTCAACACTGATTTGTTGAGATTTTTGAAATTTCAAAGCCTGATTAAAATGTTTTGATGAATGAACTACCATCTTTTCTATACATACATATGAAGGCATTTTCTCAATGTGCCACAAATCCCAAAATATGTGGCTGTTATTCCATTACAGTGTATTTTTGAATGACTTCCCTTTTGCAGACCTCAATTTTAGAATTCAACAGACAAGTTTTTTTCTTGAATTAACATTAGATTTTTGTGATTTCTATTGACTATATTTAAGTAATGAAAAATGCAGGGGAGTGTCATGCACAGTTTATTTTAAAATTTCTTTTTTCTTTCTCCTTTTTTGTTTTCCAATCTAACTGTTTATATGGCCCTTTGTAATTTCATTATCAGAGTGGCTCAAAGACAATGGTAAAAGATGACAAAGAGTGAAAGGAATGTTCAAAATCCAAGTCCATAAATAGGTTTACTAGGGAACATCACAAAGGCTCTATTGTGCTACACACAGAGACAGGGTATGTGCACACCCTCTACCAGAAAATGCTGCAAACTTTTCTGCAGGTCACTTGCTGGTGCAATAAAAACTCTAAAAATATCCATGGGTACAAAAATCTTACTTGTAATACGCTACTGTATTTTTTTTTCTCACTCATAATTCAAATAAGTGCCCTAAGTAATGTTTGCATATTGGTGAGGTCAGCCAGCATTATCTGTGTCCTGCAAAGTGCTTGTGGCCCAAGAGGAAGTGCTCCTGCTGTGCTTGTTGTGGGCTCTGACGGTCACATGTTGGGAGCTGTGCTTGAGCTATGTGATGGATTTTCAAGGTCAATAAAAATATTGGGCTGTAGGAGGGGGAGCAGGAGACCACCGACCTCATTTTTGCTTGTGGCTTCATCTCCGTTCAAAACCCTCCTGATGCATTATCTGAGTGAGTCTTTGGGTAAAAATATATTAATGCTCTCTTATTCAGTGCTGTTCTATTACCTATTCATCAAAAATATTGCTTTTGTGCATTTTTCATTATAGGATTCAACATTACCAATGTTAATAAAGAGAGAACTCCTTTTCTTTTCTTAGAAATAGAATATGTAAAGACATTGCCTCTTTGATGTTTCTAAGCCAATACAATATGTATTTGAATGAGGATAAAAGTCATTCTTTTAACAGAAGATCATCCAAGTCATTTCTGATGAAGCTCAAGAGGAGCTTTTTTTTTCTTTTTTTTAAGAGATGCTTAGAAATTAAGATTAAGAAAAGAGGGGAACACCACTTTAGAAGTAACAGCTAGTGGAAATAAGTCACATATTGGATAGTATTTCATGTAGGCCCATGGTGACATCAGCCTCCTTTATGGGGCTGAACTGTTTAGCAGCAGATGCCTTTCCTTCAAAGGGATGAGCCTTCGCTGTCACAGGCAGGTGTTTGTGTGATGCTGTCCTGAACTGTGAATGTACAGCAGGCCAGATTTTGGGTTTCTCTCCCAGAATTTCCCATGCTGCTGGGGACTCCCACGTCACTGGCTAGTTCTCTCATGTGGGAATTTATACTGTGAATTTCCACAGAGAGTTAGACCATACATGACTCGCTGTTCAAGAGCTGCTATAAATTTGGAGCTAATAAATTTTATGAGGCCTGTGAAGCCTTGGGACTAGGAAGCTTCTTGAATGCTGTCCCAGCTCAGTGCTGTCTGGCCAGCCCTTCCCTTGTGTACAGGCACAGGGCAGTGTCAGAGCTCCCCTTTGAGTTACCAGCTCCTGTGCTGGCTGCAGTGTCTGCACTGAGGGAGTGAAAGGGGTTAGACACTTCCTTCATTGACTGTCTCCTCGGAAAATCTGCCTGAAGTTTGATCTTTTGGCCAAAATAGAAGAATGTTCCACAGAGTAATTAGCAGAAAAGTTTTCTTAGAGCTCAGTAGACAAATTGAACAGGAGGGGCAGCTCACACAGAATTATTATTGCTGCACCAGTATTTGTTCCTGTGAATGGAAGCCTACCAGTGGACAAGGGCAGTGTCCTGAGTCATTCCTTTGCTCTGCACTGTTCAAATAGGTGGATCTCTACTGTGCAAAACAGACTTCCTAGGAGCACTGCAACACTGTCTGGGTTTGACTTTTAGATGGATTTGTATTTTGGGCTGCAGCAAGAGAGTTTGAGCTTCTACTGACTGTGAGGGTGCCTGGGGAGACAGCTCTCGGGGTTTCAACATAGGGAAACTGATTTTGCAGGGCTGATGCCTTGGTTTGTTGCTGTTGGGTTTACTTTTTTTCTTAAGTTTAGAATGAACTTATGAAAATGGATGTATTGTTGTCAGGAGAATAAAGGTTTCTTTTCTCTCAGTACAGAGATGTTTTCTGAGGTGAACTAGACCTCAGTGGCCAGACATAATATCCCCAGCTCACAGCAAGCAGGATGTGTTTGCTTGGCTCACAAGCCTGTGCTGTGTTGCCTGCGCAGGCTGAAGCAGCCTCCCGAAAGCTGCGGGGTTTGCCAGGCAGCCGACTTCACAACTTACCAAGCGGCACGCAGGCTTCTTGTTCTTAGTGTATTATTTTAAAAGTCTGACCTTCAACAAACTGGAAGGCACTTTAAAGAAGGTTCTGTAGTGACAGAATTCCTACTACCTGTAAGAAGTGCTATGACCACGCTGTACCAATGGCCGAGACAGATGTTCTTGGACTCATAGGGTCTGTTTGCAGCAGAGGGAGTTTCTGGAAGTGTAGCTGGAGGGGCAGGTTTAAAACTGAATCAAAACATCCAGTATCTGATCTGCTCTGAGGTATTTTTTGTAATCTGCTGGTATTGCTGGAAGAAAATAAACCCCAAACCTTAAAATGTATTTCATAGGTGCAGAGACAAAGACCCAGACCAGAAACCTGCTGTGAGGGGCAGGTGATACATAACGGGGAAATGTTATTCTCCTGTTACCTCCTGCACACACAGGCAGGTAGAAAGGCTGGCAAAGCAACCCAGTAACTGAACGATGCTGCTGCAATTTCTAAGCCTTTTAGACTGACTGGGCAATGCTAAATATTGTGCCTATTTTAAGTACTTAATAGTCCTACTATCATGGAAATAAACAAAACCATTTTATGCTCTATAGCTAAATGCAAACACACTGGGTTTAAAAAATCTGTAGCAGAAAGATGGAAAATAAATCTGTTTCACCTTTAAAACAACCCCTTGAATTTAGACAATGCCAGGCAAGCAGTCACCGTTTGGAGAGGCTGAGATGCAAAACTTGATTGTTCTGAATATTTATTAGAAAATGTATTGCTACAGCTCTGGTGAGAAACAACCTACTATTCTGCATCTTGCATAAATCAAACATGCCTGCCATTTGCTAAATTATTACATTATAAACCATGTTGTAATTACAAAACTTTAGTTGTTCCATTTATGATCTCTATGGTTTATTGTATTATTGGTTGGACCTGAAAGCTGAGGCTTTGAATTTATGAAGTCCACTAAAATATTATATTCCCCTTCCTTTTCTCCTGATGATCAAATGACTAAATCAATTGCTGGGGCAATGCCAATGGTATCAGGATCAATAAGACTGTGAAATTTATTGTACGTTTTTGTTGCTGTATAAAATTAGATTGCAGAGTTTATGAATGTTTATTCTTCTGAGCACTGGATTTCTGGTTTGTCTGAAACATACATTACAGTAATTTGGTCTTTGTTACACGAACATCTCACCTGCAATACTTTAAATGTATCCTCTTCAAATTATTAATAAGTTTGCATTTTTAATAAGTTTCATCCAAATTAATTTACATAGATATTGGGTATTTTCAGGCCATGAGTTGACTCCACTTAGATGTCTTGCTGAATTAGGAAATGTCCATTCCAAGCTAATGGAACCTATCTTGATACCTTTTCTTGACTCACGAATGGTCTTTTGAATCAGAGACATTCCTGCCCTTCTTGGCTTGGCTGCGTCAGATGGTTTCGACAATGTATTGTGAGACTTATTTTCATAATTATTTCAGCCAGCTCTCTTAGACTTTGAAAAAGAGGTGTTAAAATCGCATCCTTAACTTTCCATGAAGGGACTAAAATCCCATTTGTCTTTGGGTATGATCACACTGCTGAGCCAATGCCCGTTGATGGGAGGTTGTTGGTGTGAGGGTCTCAGCCTGCCTGTGGTGAGCTCTGACAGGGAAAAATTTATCAGGTGTCAGCAAGAGAATGGATTTTATCTCCTGACCGAGCTCCAGAAAGGACAGGCCAGTGGCCATGGCACTTGCTGTGTGTGGATACCCAAGGTTTCTGTGGAGCCTCCCTTGGTGCTCTCAGGCAGACATCCCTGCTGTGCTCCCAGCTACCAACAGCACACTGGAAGTAATGTTCCTTCCCCATTAAAACTGAGCTTGTATTTCTTACAGATGTGTTTCAGGACTGCTTAAGAACTGCAGGTCTCTCCAAAACTTCAATAATTTAGAGCAGTTAAGTTTTGTAGAGTCTTGTCTCTTTCATGGGATTAAAAACTTCGTCCTTTCTTAGCAGTAACCTGAAGCCAAGTGTGTCTGTTTTCATTTTAGTTAAAAAATAATTAATTCAGGGAGGAGGGGAAGCTATATTAAAAATTTTTGCTTTATGTGAAAATCTTTCCATGAAGCTCCAAAATTCTTACTCTATATTAACTTTTCTTAGCTGCTTGGAGTGTCTTTACAGTTAACATGCTTAGTTATCATTATGTAAATGTAAGTTGGATGGGGAAAATTATGCTACTGCTACTTGCTGTGACAGTAACATAAAGGGACAACATTGAGATTATTTTTTTCTGCTTGGTCTTTCTTGAATGCGATATCTTTATTTTTAAAATGGCATTGAAAACTCTGTCTGAAATATTTATAAAGCACAGATATTGCATAAGGGAAGAACTAAAAAAAGGAGTTCCTGGTAGTTCTTAAAGTAGAGGATGTAATTCTCCATTTATCTTTCAAAAATTAAGCTTTTCAGAGGTGATATCTATTAAATCCAGCTAGAGCTTCACATTGCTGAAATCTTACTTTTAAAAATCTTTATTTGAAAGTATTAGCTTTGCCATTTGTATGAAGGCAGCAAGCTACCCAGTAACAGGTAAGGACATGAGTGACAAGGGCACTTGTCAGGAATGGGGGAAGCATGCAGCTTGAACTCCAGCTTCTTACATCCCAGAAGAGCCCTTAGTTACTTGGTAGTAGCTTATTATGAAATATTCCTATGTTTCTTTTTCCTTTTTTACCTAAAAGCCCCCAAACAAACTCAAAAAGAAGAAAGAACAGACATTGAAACGCCTCTGTATTTCATGCTGAAAAAACACAACCCACTGTTATTCCTTGCCAAGTTAGAAAAATGTTTTTGGTTATTTTTGTGAATTTATTTGTATATATGTAACTTTTTTTAAAAAATACCAACATCATTCAGGTGCCTAAATCCTGTTTTCAAAATACTGTCTGTCAGGACACTCAGTTAAACTGGGATTAGACAAAATATTGAAATGTTGTGGTAAAAAATAAGTAAGCCAGCACTGGAAGCCACCTTGCGCACCAGTGTCTGCTCCAAGTCCTCTGGGAACTAAATCATGGTGCATCTTGGATGCTGTTTAGGTTGGATTTCTCCTAAAAATGGGTTATTCCATAAGTTACTTCAAATGCCCACTGTGTGGGCACCTTGGGGCTTGCAGGTCATCTTGTTCTATTCATGGAGTACAGCTCCCTCTTGGAGGTCAGTCAATCGTGTCTGCTCAGCGGATATTAGCTGGGGAGGTGGGCCATGGCAACCTCTCATACCCTGAAGCAGAGCCCCGAGCTGACTGGAGTGCAGTTGTGTCATTCCCTTATCCATAGTTACAGGGTGCTGGGCTGTATGGCACAAACATCGCTGCAACAGAAAGCCGATGTATTACATGATAAAGATTAGTGTATTGATGGAGCTCAGGCCTGTGCAGAGCTGTGGGGATAGCTCTTCCATGATGTACCAGTAAGTATTCTACAATGTAATAATTTAAAACCATTAGCAGCATGTTGTTGTCGTCTTTCATTTTAATTGTCTTATGTCTTCTACTGTATGTTTTTTAGCACTGGCACATATGCCAGACTTTAAAGAGTCTATTGTGGAATGTTTGTCACAAACAACCAGGACTAAAAGGCTTGAGGGCATGAAATAAACATGTATTTGCATTAAAAAATAATTGCTGAAGGGTTTTGCTTTGTGTTTTTGTATTTGTCTTGCAAGAAAAGATGAACTCTTTCTGCATTAGGCTGGTGCAGAAACATCCAGACGTAAGTCTCCAGAAGTGCAGCAGGACTGCTGAGATGTTGGAGCGAAAGCAAAACCACCCTGGCCTTGCCTGTGCTGGCCCCCCACCTCTCCTGCTCCATTGGCTTTAATGCTCCCTCCAGCCTGGAAAGGCAAATGTTAGACCAGGAATCCTCTGCTTCAGCTGCCTGACATATGGTACCACATAATCTCTGGTTCATTTTGACAGTGCCAAAACCCAAAAGCCTTGTACAGCAGCCTTGAAATGTAGCAGGATGAACACACAACGCCACAACAAAGCTGCTGTGTGGGGTGTGTAAATCTGCCCATCAGTTAACAAATTCCTCGTAATACTTGTTTTCAAGAAGTTGTTGTTTTGATCATCAATTGGTTTGTTGGGTGGGGTTTGTGTGATTTGGTTTTTTTGCTTCTTCTACAGACAGACCCTTGGTTTTGGTTGTCAGGATGCTGTATGTGCATGATTTCTATTTCTGGCCTCCCGCTGCTGTTTTGCTGACCTCTTTCTCACTCCGTAGGGAAGCACAAGTTAACACAAAGATTACAGTAAATTTGTTCTCTGGTAAACTTATATCAAGAGAAGAAGCAGGAAGGCACTTCCACAAACCAGTGATGACTGCATTTCACTGCAGTGTGGCTCATGTATCACTGCAAATGACAAAGTGGTTTGAAGTGCATAAGAACTTCAAAGGCCCCTTGTTTAGTCAAGGTCGAAGACAGATGGAATCTGGTGTATGGCAAGGCTGTATCAAAGTTATGGTCGTTTGGAAATGGGGATGGATGAAACCAAAATTGGAACAAGATGTAGCTGTAAAGGCAGTACATGGCATGATAAAAGACTATTAGCTCAGAACATTTAAAATAAACTGGTTTTATCCCAGTTACGAAGGGTGATATTGGGAAATGTCTGGTTGGTTTTTTCTTCCTCAGAGATGACTAATTTCACTTTTGGTGACTAGAAAGCTTTTCTCTTTTGGTTTGGAGGTTATTTGTCTTATTTTGCAGCCTTTAAAGAAAGAGTCGCCTCTAAGATCATGCAGCTTCAATGTTCCCCTTCCTCTTGTAAGTTGGCACACTGATTATGTAGACAGGATTTCTTTGGAAATCCCTATTTCTGACAATCCCACTCTTGAACATTTTCTCAACATTGTCATTATAAGGAAAATGAAGAAATGCCTCAGATGTTTTAATTGAAAAATAGTATGTTCAGTTTAGATTTTTATCACTACAGAAATACTCCAGTGGCCATTTTTTAGCTTCCCTTTCCTCCTCCTAAACTCAATAATTAAAAATAAAAGTTAGTTTGATTTGTTTTGTAGAACATGCAGACATAAACTCCGTTTTCCACCTCACCTTTTATTTCCAAAAGAAAAACACAGCCAGATTTTCAGAACAATTTTAATAATCTCTTTGTGGTTGAGCAGCTTAATGGTTTGGCTTAGATTTACTCCAGCACAAGTGTCAATAATTATGAAGATTTGTTTTCCCAACGTTTACCAGTCTCCTGCTATGGGGAAAACTTTGCTGCAGTCACTGAATTGTTCATCATAATTCATGCTTTTCTTGTCTTTTTTTTTTCCTCCTTTTGAAGATGGCTTTAAGTTTTAGTTTCAAATTCTCAAGTGTGCTTTAACACTGCCCCACCCACAGAGGAGGCAAAGGGGAAATGGGGAGAAGAGAGGAGACATCTACTAAAATTGACCTGCATGTCTTCACATCCAAATCCAAAACCATGATTAGCATCTGCAAAAATAAAGTTACACACAGGAAATAATTTCCTGATCAATTTACAAAGCAAATCTAGAAATCTACCACCAACTCTCATATTTTCTATAGAAACAAATCATGGCTCTTGTCTTAAATATTCCCAGATAGGTTTACAGCTACTGAGTCATGCTCTAAGTCATTCATCCAAAAATCTCTCTTCCTATTTCAGGCTGTGAGTATATTGTCTTTATAAGTGTTTCCTGATTTGATCTTTTCTATGTTTAGATGATACTTCCCATAAATTTGTCAGGCTTCTAATTAATGCACTGGACCGCTAGGCATGTCAAACAAATTACATAATTTTTTTGGGTATGTCACAGATTCCACATTTATTGACAGGGTTTAAAAACTGCTGAACTCGAAGTTGTTTTGATAAATACAGAGTTTGGACCTGATATACTGGCACACTCTGTTTTGGGGAAGAGACAAATTCTCAAAACAAATGTTACTGGATTATACAATTGAGAATTGTGGCTTTTTAATGAGGCTTGAAAAATCTTAGAGAAATAGTCCTTACCATAATTATTTTGCAGTCTCTGTCTCTTCCTGTCTATCCTGCTAGCAGGAGAGAAAATGAGAGAAGACAAGGAACAGTTTAAAATAAAGGGCACATTTTCCTCTAGTTCTCCTGTTGAGAATTAGTGGAAAGTACAGAAACAGTAAAATTTGACTGGAGATTTATTTGCCTTGAGATTTCTAGTCACCCTTTGAACACAGGAGTTTCCTGAATTAATAAACCAGTTCAACCTACTTCTATGTGGAAATATGCTTTCTTCAGCTGAACTCCACTTTGGCTGTAGAGTTCAGAAAGTGAGAATTTTCATTCTTGTAGTGCCTCCCTGTTTCTTCGGAAGAACATTGCCATGAGAGTTTGGGGAAAGGAGCAGAGCTCCAGAGTCACTCTGGTTCATGTAGAGCTGTAGTTTTTGAATGATGCCTTTACACTTTCCCCACTGTGGGTAGAACTGCCTCATCACTGGGACACTCAGGACTTTTCATGATTTCTGAGTTACTTGCAAACATTCTCATCCTCCACAATCTATCCTATTCTCCTCCACTTACCACTTGTTTCTATGGGTTATAATTCAAGAGTCTTACTAAGCAGTCTCCCAGAAGTTTTCATGCAATTCCTTGACCCTAAAGCATTGGTACTTTTGGCTAGAGTTTGTTAAAGAAGTATGAAGGATTAAGTTTAGAGTAGAAGAAAATAGAATATTTCAGTTGGAAGTAACATAAAGATCAGCTAGTCCAGCTGCCTGAGCAATTCAGGGCTGACCAGAAGCTAAGGCATGTTGTTAAGGCCATTTTTCCAAATGCCTCTTAAGCATGGTTAGACTTGGAGCATCAACTCCCTCTGCAGGAGTCCTGTTCCGGTGTGTGAGTTACATGTTCTGTGGGTGTGCCTTGCTGTCCAAAACACGAGTGACTTACAGAAAGAAATAAGGTAGCCTAAGCCTTGCTCAGTGCCATTACTCTTGCAGGGTTTTAATCCATTTTATCTGCACACTTGGTTTCCACACATAACTGAAAAACCAGTTACAGAGACTCTACCTCATTAAAAGAATTGTGAAATAGAGTTTGGAAAGCCTAAATGCCTGTAAGGAGATGGTAAGGTGATAAAGTGGGTCTAGAAATTATTATTTTGCAGCACAGTTATTTTAACTTTGGCTAATTCAAAGTGAGATGTAACTCAGTTGTTGATATCTTTGTTAGCTCTATGTGGTAAATTAATGCTAATAGAAGAGGGCCAGAATAATATCTATTATTCTCTTCTGTCCTACCTAAATCGGTAAAATACCACCTAATCATGGCTAATCACTGGGCAAATCTTGATACTTTACACAGAGGGTGAATTTCATCCTTATACAATAGATCTCCCTGGATCTAATATATCTTTTAAGCTTTGCTTTCATATTACAGGAAGCCATCTCGTCTCTTTCAAGAAATATAGCCATTTTTTTCCAAGTTCAGTGCTTTCTGCTTCTTATATTCTATGGCTGCTGAGCAATTCATTTCCCAAATGTTTACAGAGAACAGCTATGGAAAAGGGGATCATGACTTTTTAAAATACCTGTTTAAAGAAGATGGCTCAATAGTTCTGTGTAATCCAGTACAGCTTTTCTCTTGTGGCCAGAGCCTCTGGCAGAGTTGAATCAGTTTTAGTCCATCAGAGCAAAAGGATTTCTTTCTGGTATATCTGACTATATTAATTCCAAATATTTTTTCAATACGATGTAGCATATTTTAATTGAAACATCCAGATGGAGTATTTTATTTTTACTTGCCTTTAGCATTGTTTTAGAACAGTCTAAATTATTAGACTCTTCTTTTAATTTATGGCTGCTATTTAACCATATTGTGAATATGTAGCAGTGATATAATTTTATGACTAAGATACTGGAAAATTCATCTCGTCTGCGGTCTTACATTCTTTAAATTAAACATACCAAACATAAAAAAAGGGTTTTAAAATAGACATTAATTTTCTCAGAAGTAGATTCTAATATTAATATCTAGGCTTTGCAAATGATGCACCCATATATAGGCTGTGATTTCTAAATCCTGAAATATCCTTGGAACATATTTATTTCCCCTTTTGCATTGCAAATTTAGAAGGGGAAAATAGCAGATAGATTGTTTTCTCTAATGTTTCAAGTCACTATAAAAATAAATCTTGTCAAGTTTTGGTGGTTTTGTTGTATTTAGAGTGTTTTGCTCAGGAAGGATTCTTCACACAGGATAGAGCTGGTTTTTAGTGTGAGGGTTTTTCCCCCCTTTTTTATTTATTCTGTGTCTGAAGAAAATTCTCCTTCTGATGGAAGGAAATTTATATATCCAGAGCTACATCTCTGCCTACCTTGAGCCAATTATAAAAATATGGCTCTTGTGCAATTTTGCAATTGTATTCAAATGGTAACAGGCTGTGATCTGAAAAATATAAGTGTACATATGGTGTACATGTGTGTTTCTATGGGTGCCTATGCAGAATCAAATGTACAGGCAAGTTCAGCAGGTGACCTGTGCATCCAAGCTTTGCTGCATTCATACACCAGTAGAATAATTTTCTGGTACTGTGGTGCCTTTCAGATGTGATAAAATGCATCAGATATAAAATCTCAATGCAGATAAGCTGTGTAACCTACAAATATCTGTGGTGTCCCTGTTTTTTCCAATTACTTTCAGATCATTTGTATCCAGTAATAAATAATAGGTGTGTTTGTTGACAGCCCTGTTCCATCAATCTGAGATTCAAAATTAAAGCTAGGTTCCTCACAAGAATTCACTGTTATTTAATCAGTTACAAAAAAATTTGTTTAGAACTCTGAGCTAGACTAGAATCCAAATCACTCTTTTATAGGTGCACAGACTTTGCAGAATTAAGGTGAGTGTAAAATAATAAAAATCTGTTCCTGTCGCAAGCAGCAAAGAATTATAGCTCTGAAATGTATTTCTTGCATAAGATAATTATATCCTAATCACAGCTGTGTTTTTCAAAGTTGTGCCAATTTTACAACATTCATCTTTAAACACCTGGACCTGTGCAGTGTGATAGTGTTTCTGTGTGGTATTTTACATATTTGATGAATGCTGTATGCGTGTCTCTGTATTTTTATATATCATTTACGCCAGCTGAATTTAATGCTCGAAAGCTGATTAGTAGCCTGAAGGCATAAGGTTGCCAGTACTCATCCAAATTACTTTCTATTGAAGTGTTCCATAGATGTCAATGGATTTGTATCAGGCTCCATATGCAATATATATGTATCCATTCTCAAAGCAGAAGGAAACATTAATGAAGATTTCTGAGGTCTGTCAAACTTAGGCAGTTCTATATCACAAAGACAATATTTTAGTGTGCTACAGTGTTGGGGTTTACACTTTGAATTTGGAAAAATAGTTGCCATTATTAATAAACAAAAGGTTTCTGCTGCGCTCTTGTCAATGTATTCTGTTTGTGCATCCAGGAAGATGTATCACTCTAAGGGCTGCTAAAAAAAGTCCTGTTTAAATCCTAAAGCTTAAGTGAAGCGCGTGGCATGAGGCCCACTGAAATAGCACTTGAGAAACCCCAGCAATATTTATTGTTTTCCTTGTAGTTCAAGTTTGATGTTAAACATATTTAGGAAGAAATAAAAATGTTTTAATGTTGAAACATTAAAATGCCTTTAAAAGCCAAAACCTAGATCACGTTTCTTTCCCGACTCTTGGTGCCGGTTTCCACTTCATCCGGGTATTTTCTCATTGGCTTTTCTTTGTTGATCATCTCTATTGTTTCTGTTTGGCAAAATTAGTTAACACGGCCTCTCTTCCCTTGTAAAGAACATATTAGCCTTCCATAGCTGCAGAAAGGATATTGGGGTGGTGGTGGTGGTAAAACTGATTTCAGGAATATCCTAAAGGAAGCATAGTTCAGAAATGGAATAAAATCACTGTATTTCAGTCTGACCTTGCTATTGCAGCCACAAAAGCTCCATCTATATGTGGTACATGTGGTGGAAATTCTTTAAAGGATGCAAGTCACCATCTGAAGGGGTGAAGGCAGATCTGCAAAAGGCTTGGGTGGAGCAGGGCCATCCATGAGGGTCTGAAGTTCCTTGTCCGTGTCAGGGGAGGGAATTGCAACAGCATGCAGCTGCATGTGGGGAGAGTCAGAGCCCCTTTGTCCCCCAGCACTTCTCAGATAAAATATATAATAAGGAAACTCATGCAGTTGTTGACCTTTAAATGTATATCGTAGTCTTTCATTTCATGGTTTTAAATAGCTATTTTCTTATTATAATTTAATAAATGTTATGCCTACAAACCTGGAAAAATTGGCTTGTTCCATCAATTTCAAAGGAACACAAAGTACACTCTGTACTGTGTTGTAAAAGTTTTATTAAACTTGATACCATTTAAAATAGTCTTTGAGAATTGCTGACACAATGATTCCAGGTTCTTCTTGGCTTATATATAGCCCGAGCAGTGCTTGCAATAAGCAGCTGATTTGCTGAACTGGTAATTGTTCCTGTAGCCACACCAGTCTCTGGACATAATGTCTTTTTAGGTCTCGGTGCATTAGACCCAAATGAAGGGTAAAGATCATCTCAGGGAACAGTTTGCCCGGAGGGTGGGATTTCAAGTGAGTAGATAAGAGCATTTAAACTGTTCTGCCGCTGTTGAATGACAGGCGTATTTTGCAGGGAAGCCTGGAGTGGTGCTGGGATGAATGCATTGAAATAAAAGACAAGTCAGGCTCATAGCTGTCAGCCAAACCCATCTGTAAAGCAAGATGAATGGACCTTTGGATATCTTCTTGTATTAATGTGTATTGTAGGAAAGAAATGCCCAATAACACTGTGGAGGAGTGGATCCTCAAATAATCTGATTTCAGTTTTCAGCATGGGGGTTGCAAATGACAGTCCTTACATGGCTAGGAAGGGTAGTTTTCAAGAACAGGCATCATGCTCTGATAAATCTTCATGTCAAAATCAAAGAAATTTGTAATTTGCTTGCATTGTGACAGTGACTCCAGCCTAAAAATATGCCTTCATTGCTATGACTCCCTGAGTCCTATGCTATGAGTCCTGCTGATGCCTGTAAGTGTTAATTTGACTGACTGAAGAATGTAAATGCAAGTGGTTTTTTTAGGGCCTGTTAGATCTCAATGAATTCTGTTAGTTCTGAGAAGGTATACAAAGGAGGTAAAATGCTGGTAAGCACCTTCCTTAGAATTTATCCAGTGGTAAATCAGGGCTGCAGAATATGCCTTTTGACCCAAAGGGATATCTAAACAAGAAGTTTTTCACAAAGCTTCTATACTGGTCTCTATGGGTAAAGATACCTGCAGTGAGCTGGGGGGTGGAAAGACCCTCAGTATTATTTTGTGTAATTTGAACTGCTATTAATTTTTATGGCATTTTCTGTCAGCCTCTCCTAAACAAGGAATAAAACCTTTTACTACTTGCCACAATATAAATATTTTATCTGAAGAGGGCTGTGATGAAAGAGAAGGAGACACAGATATTCATTGCTGAGGAATTTCTGAAGGATGGAAATTCCATCATAGCTGCATTCGACCAACTCTCTTTTAAGAAAATTGTTTTAAAAGCCTGGTTATAATCAGTGGTTAGGCAATATGAAATAAAAATATGCATTAGAAAACCATGCTTTTGATTGGCATCAGTTTTAAACCAGCATTTTTACCGTGGACCTGTGGGACCTTTGGCTCATAATGGAAATGCTTGGGATTTTGAGCATCCTGTAGTCCATCCAAGCCAAGCAGCATAATTCAATGATTGATGGAATTTTTGGGGTGTAAAGAAGAGGGGAAGATGGCTTTTAACTATAGCCCTGTCATACATATCTCTGTTTGGTGATACAAGTCCCAAGAGAACTCTAAAAGAACCCCTGAATTAATAAAGCTGCGTGAGGTGAGAAAAGCCTTGTTGCAACAAAGCAGCAAAAGCATTGTCTAGGGGAAGGGAGAAAAGAAAGCCCCAAGAACTTGCCTTTCCTTTGCTAAGAGTGCTGTAGTCAGCCAAATGGTCATGTGTGCTGTGCATTCCTTTTATTTTTCATTTGTTTTCTTGGTTAGTGTACAGCAAAGAACAGAGGTGATGGGCAGAGCAACAAACCCGCAATGACTGTATATATTACAAAAATATGGACAATGCTTACAGGAAAGTGACACAGCAGATTTAAGGCGTGTGGTAACATCAAAAATGTCTCTGTTTATTCTGGTTCCCACACTTTTGGGAGTTCCAGGCATATGCTTTTCCCTTGGCATGAATCTGACAGAGCACTTAGTGCCTACTGAAGGCTAAGTCAAGTATAGCAGCAGGGCTGGGCCCTGAGGCCCAAGTAGCAGAGTTCATCATCCATCATCCCCTGATAGACGATTTTCTGGCTCTCTGTTACGTAGGGAGAAAATGTCCACAGAATGCACACTAAATATGTGTACATTTATGTGAAGAAGAACCTCCTCCAGAAAACCCTTTTATTCTTATCCTTGACCAAATTATCATTGTTATTAAAAACATTTTTATCAGGTTACATAAGGAGAAAGGTCAGGGAAGCAAAATTAAATTAAAGTGCTAACAAGAAATCAGAGCTGTACAATTTCCTTTAATCGTGTTTCCTTGGAGCAATGTAGTGTTGGGTATTTTTGTTTAAAAAGCAAACACACATAGAGAAACAAGTGAAAGTTATATGTAAGTTTAGCTAAACAAAAGTTCCAGTCCTTTTATGGTTAGGAAGATTTCCTTTTAGTTTGGGGTTTTTTTTTGGGGGGGGGGAGGGGGGAATTGTTTAGGGTGTTTTTGTGAAACTGTTGAGACTGAGGTATACTGAGGCATGTGGTCATTGCTAGAGAAATTGTTTACTTTAGTAGCCTCATGTTCAGCATCTTTGCCTTGTTCTACCTTTGGTAAATTAGCAGCAGTGCTTTTTGGGGAGAAGAAAAACTTTCAGATAAAATATTTTGGCTAAACTATATGAAAACAGTGTTATTGAATCACTAAACTGAGCAAAATGCTCAATTTGCCATGGTTATGGAAGCAAGTAAATTCTGCTTGTGTCTCACTCACTCTCTCCAGCTGAGGCGGGGAAGGTTCTTTTTGTTGTCTTACCTTTCCTACCTTTCTAACATGTAAAGTTTGCCAAAGGAGACCCCTCTTTTGAAGTGATGTTTCCTAACTCTCAGCTAAAGCCAAGTAAATGAAAACAGCAACTGCTCACCCAGACTCTGTGCTTTGGCCCCATCCTGGGAGTGTGACATGATAAATACTCTGATGTTTTTGAGCACTGTCAATAGGATCCAGCTGGCTCTTTTTAAATGTGTGGCATTTACAGATGCTTTCTCTTTTCCTTTAATATCTGCTAAACTCTGGTGGACTAAACATATATCAACAAGGCCAAAATGTCCAATGCAGACCTCACTGGGTTCCTTGGGTGTGTATGGCTTTTAATAGCATTGTGTGCCTTGAACCCACATTATGTATTTCTGCTGAGGTTAGAGGGAAGCACTGGGTCTGAATTTGGCTGTGAACATGCTATTCCTCCTTGGAGTTTCTTCTTTTTGCCCCTCTGTTTAGCAGCTTGTTGTGGGTGTTGTAGTTGATGTGATCCAAAACATCATCATGGATACGTGCATGTGTGGTGCTTGGTGTCCGAGTCTAACACAGCAGAGAGCAAGGTGGCTTGTAGATGGCCATAACCTGATCCAAGTCAGCCCAGTTTTGAGAGTGGATGGGACAGGATGGCTCCAGAGGTCTCTTTTGGCCTAAGTTATTTTAAGATTCTGTGAGCCTGTGTTTGGTTTCCTTGTATACAGCGAGCAAGAGCTCATAAAAGCAGGCTGGTTTGTCCATAAAAGCACCATGGCCTTGGGGCACGCTGATCCACCCAAGATACTTCTTGGCAAGAGAAGCCCAACCTCTGGTTCCCGTTTTGCCTGCTTTTATAGCTGTTTCTGCATCTGGTGTGGGGTTTTGCCATGATGCAGACAATTACTCCTCTGGGTAGGTACTCATTGCTGCTGTGGTTGAGTAGCTGGCACAGTAAAACAGATGAGTAAATGCTTTGAAGGAGCTTGATGCGTGTGCTGGCACGTCAGGCAGGCACAATAATACACAGGTCTGGCTACGCTGCCTCGTGGTGTGCTGGTGTGTGAACCCAGGCTGCTCCTGGCAGGAGTGATCCTCACTCAGCCTTGGGTCATCCAGAGAGGGAAAACTGAGAGAATATCCTGAGCACCCAGCAGGACCCACATTAGCGAGTCTTGTCTAGAGCTGTTCATGTGCCGAGCACACTGGAGCGGTGGTTTAGAGACAGCTGCATAGAGCTCCAGTGCCTGAACCCAGAGGGGTGTAAAGGGGAACCCCCAAGACAGTGGTAGAAAGATTATGGTTTTGGGTCAGTAATTAATCCTAGCTGAGGAGCTTCCTCTGCTGCTTTGTACTGTCCTTCTGCAGCTTTAGCAGTGATTGCAGCTCATCTGAAATGCTTTCTGGGCAGCTTTAGAAGAAAACCTTTTTTAAAACCAAATTTTTGTGCTGGTTTCCAAATTAAAGGCATCATGTGCAGGCACATGCACATATCCTTTCTCAAATGCAGAAAACCCTGACAGTTAAGCCCAAAAGATGTGAGGAGCCCTTTCCAGAAAACAGATGGTCAGAAGGAATGTTTTTGGCAGTGGTAGTAAGAGAGGTCTAAAACAACTTCACTTTGTATTTTGTCTTGCCTATTTGGGGCTATTAAAAAAAAACCACACAACCAAAAAAAACCCCCAAAACAAAAAAATACTGAGAAAATCCCCACTACAACAACTCATACCCTAAAACAACCTCCCCCAAAAATCTGATGACATTGTATGCTTGTAATGAAGCAGGAAAGTCTTGGCAATTCAGTACCTAACTGTGGTCACTGTGATGCAATTGATCTAATCTCATCTAAAATCTAAGGCTTGAAGATTGGTAATGCAAAATGTTCTAGATTAAAGTGGACAGGAATAGAGGGTTTGGTCAAGAAGGATCAAATTCTTCATTGTAATTGTGAATGAGTAATGATCTGACTAATTATTACTATAATTAGGGGAAAACCAGCTGTTCAGTCAATTTAATTTTTTACTCTTTTCACCTCTGTCCCTCCAGTGAAGTTATGCGTTTTCATTCACTGCAAAGATGAAAGTATCATTCACTGAACACTCAACCAGTTTGGTTTAATTTTCTTAGGTTTCTGAGAAGAGAGCCAGAAATCAAACCTGGAACTTGTTGCTGCTAATCAAATCCCGACAGAAAGGTAGGAAACTCGTTTTGTTCCTAGAGTTTGGTCTTTGTCCCTCTGCTTCTCACTGCTGCTCACAGTTGTATTTCCAAAGCTTTTCATTTTACTAGACATGCTTTCCTGGAATTTGCTTATTTATCCATAAGGGTTTTTTGTGACAGAAAAAAGGTTCAGCCACCTTTTGTGCCTAGCAGAAACTGAAGGCAGGGCACAGTGTCACCCATGTAGTCAGTTACTGCATAAAGGACTTGGGGCTGCAGTACTGTTGCCGCAAGATGGGAGGGTCACACACACCCTGGTACAGCTCATTTGGGAGCATTCAGAATGTGGTTTGCTTCTGGGATTACTGTCTGGTGGCAGGTTTGGTACCTGGTGTTCTAACTCAGCAAGTTGTAACAGGATGAGAGAAAATGGACAGGCAATTCGAGCTCCCAATTTCCCAATTCTGTCACTTGTTGAGTTGTAATTTTACTCTTTTCTTTATTTTTATCTTTAGCTTATTAGCACAGATATTGCCAAGGACACTCCAGCTATTTATGTTCACAAACCTATTTCTATTTGTTCCAGCAATCTCAGCCAAGAACATCCCAGAACTGACATTTTAAAAAACCTTTTGTTTATGGGAAATTTTACACATTGGATTTTCCAAACACTGAACTGGAGAGTGTTCACTGCAAACATCTGAGAATACTTTAGCTCTTCTAATTTTCTCATGATGTCTTACTAATATCCAAAGAGGGAACAACTGTTTGTTTTATAAGCTACTCTGCCAGGTTTCTTCAAAAGTTGTTACAGTCCCAAATTATCTAAGCAGGCGTATATGTCTTAAATACATTTTGTTTTGCTCCTTCCTAGTTAAAACTAGTATTTTCTCTTCATGGCATGTGTCAGGACTGGGTTTTCCAAGCAAATAAGGTCTGCTGTTGGGAGCTTTTAAACAAAACTTAATTGCAAGTCTTCTGCAAAGGAGTGAATTTTGCCCTACTTCAGTCTGTCTTTAAGTAGATGTAAATTAATCGCCAAACTTGGAATTCCACTTTGTCTTTTAGTTCTGGTTAAAATAAATGCTACTGAATTTTAAAAGTTCAAATGTTCATCAAAATGCATACAGCACAGCCCTTGGGATCATATCTGAAGTATTTGTAGGTAAGCAATGTTAATATACAATTTGCAAAGCAATAACCCAAGTCCCAAGTGAAAAGGAAACACTATGAAGCTAAAAGGTAAATAATAAATGCTGATGAACAGGGACTCTGGAAAAATCACAATTGGAAAAAGTGCTAAATCCCAAGGTTTTACTTGTTTTGCTCTTACTTATTAACTCAGGTACAGGGTTTTGCTGTTTTCTACTGGTGCCCTGGAGGAAAGGTCTTTGTCACTTCTGATGAAAAAGACAGTTTTCAAAGTGTTACCAACATGTTCTGCCCTGTTCAGCCAGACCTACTAAAATAAGGAGGAATTTTTGGCAAACAATAGAGGCAACAAAGGAGAGGCTTCTGCTGAATTATTGGCAATTGATAATAAACAATTTGCTAGATGCTGAGTAAAATTACCAAACTAACTATTCATTATTCATTCCTTTGTTAGTTCATGGTACACTGATACTGATTCCCTGAAACGTGTAGGAAAACGGGCAGGCTTTCTGGGGCTTCCATGGTGGAGCAAGTCTTTAAACTTCATAATGGCTGGCAAGGACTCCAGCCCAGGAAAACACAGAAGTTTCAAACATATGAAACTGCCCACAGACTTAAAATTGAGCACAAGTAAAAGTGCTTTCTGGAACTTGGGTTAGGGAACTTGCTTTGATCAATGAATAAATCTATGAGTCTTAGCAGAAGCACTCTAGTGCATGGATGATGCCAGAGATTTCAATCACAATGCCTCTGCTGAACTCGTGATTGCTACCTGACCTGCCAAGGGAAAGGTGACAAGAGCCAGTGTGCTCAGAGAAACCATTGCTCCCATGTTACAACAAAGCCAAGACAATGGGATGTAGAAATGCTGAATGACTGTGACCTACCCTCAGCAATACAGTGATGGCTGCCTGGAAACCACCCTGAAAAGCAGGGAAGCAAAATCTTGCAGGGAGCTGAGTTCCAAAAGTGGCCAAGCAATTCAAGTCTAAGGCAGCTATCTAGCTGCCTAAGTAATGTAAAACACTCAGCCTGAATAGAAATAATTGCTGTGACATCACTGGAAAGAAAAATGAGTTGATGAAGGAAGTGTGTAAAAATACCAACAGCAATTAAGGCAAGCGGCCTATAGGCTGATTGTCTTTAAATCCTGTCTCACTCACCCCCCACTTCTCTGAACGTCTGAATCAGGCTTAAACAACAAGCACTGAGGTGCCTAAGGGCCATAGAGGACAGATTATCTGAGGACTGCTTAGGGCTCTGTGGATTGCCAGGCTTCAGGTCCAGATAAAGTCGGGATCATCAGAGACATGAATTGAGTTTGCAGCACCTGATCTTCTCCCATGGAAGTCTCCACAGCACTAGAGCTTGGCAGAGCAGTGAAGCCCAGTTTGCCTGGGGACAGGGAATGAGCTCTACCTTGCCACTCTCTGGAGGGATTTGCATTAAAAAAAAAAAAGTCTGTGGTGATGTAGTCCAGAAGAGCTCTATTGTTGCTGTATATGTTGTGCTTCATTCCATGTTTTAAAGATTTAGTACAAGAACTATATGGTCTTGAGCAAAAGTCTCTTGGGAACCAGCCTTGTCTTCAGGTTTGTGAACTTAGATAGCGTTAAAAGGCAAAACCAGTCAAAAATAACATTGATCAAACAATAACAATTAATGGGAGAGAAAAAGTTGTGGTGACTAAAAATTTCAATTTTTAATTTTGAATACTAGGCCAGCCTCCTAAACTGTTTAGGTGGAGAAAAGGTTTTTGTTTTCTTTTGGGTTTTAACATATGCTGCTGATTCTCTAGATTAGTAATAGTGGCACATAGTAATATAATTTAATTGACTACATTAGAAAATATGTGCATATAGAAACAGTTGATGACTGCAGTGGCACAGTCAGCTCAGCTGTTGTGAGAAATGAGGACTAGTTACAATTTAGAGCGATGAGAGAAAACTCCTCCAAAAATGTGAATTCCAAACTTTCTAAATGGCTCAGGCATCAGTGAGCAAGTATTTCTTCCAGGCTTGTCATGATGAGGCCTATTTCAATTCCAAATAGCAAATAGCTTTGCATTGTAATCAGTCCTTGGCCAGCATTGTCTTTTCTCCATGTGCCTGCAGCCCTTGGTGCTCCGAGCCTTCGAGCCTGGCCGAGAGGCGTTTCGTGCACCGCCTGGTGGGGAATAGTACAGGAGGCCTCCGTCTCTTAAACTAAGCCCAATTCTTTATTGAGAGTGCAAAGGTTCTGTGTCCGTGGATTGTGCTCAAGCCACTTGCATGCAGAGCAGCTTAACTGGTGTCCAAACTCCAAAAAATGAAAATTGTGTTCTTTCGCCCAAAGTCTGGGGGGGATGGTGCTGTAGAAACTGTCTTCATATGAGTATTTCGAAAGAATGCACATATTAGAACAAACAGCTAAAAAATGAATAATTTTTTTAAATTAGTCGTGTGTACATATACAGACACGTTTTTATATACATGCATATATGTAGTTGTAGGGAACTCCTTCTGGAGGAAGGTATAATTTCTTATATTTAGATTTCTTGCATTTTATTCCTGAGAGTCTTCTTCTGTCACTGTTAGACACATTTGCTGAGCAAGATCAGTAACTGCTCTGGCACTTCCAACTCATCTATTTACCTGTGTTGCTCAGAGACTGAGGATTTGAGGGAATGAGAAATGCTGGCTGCTTGGTGCGTGTGTGTTCTCCATTGAAGCTAGAAACTGTTTAGCAACTTGACTCTGCTTTGCTTTGTAATTTATTGACATGGGTTCCTACCATCACGCTGTTTTTTAAAAAGACTTTTTGGTTTAACAAAATTGCTTTGACATTTGGGGTTAAGAGAAGTGTTTATCTTGCTTAAAAGTGCTGACATTTTTGGCAATTATATTGTCTTTATTAATACACAGACAATGGTTTGTAATATTAATTTTATCACCAAAAACCTGAGGTGGTTAAAAAAGTAGAATAGTTGGAAATGTAAAGGCAAAACTATGAATTTAGAGATACAGTATCAGCTGATAAGATTTAGATCACATTATTCACTTAGGGAATAAAAATGAATATTTGAAAAAATATATTAAAAATGTAAAGCCTCACCTTTTTCTGCTTCTTTTGGCATATTTGCCAAGGGACACAACTGTATGTTAGGAAAGAAAATGATTACTGATTTGAGATTCTATTAAATGATCTCTTGGTTGATTTCAAATTTACTCCAAACTCTGCAGTTTCCAACTTGTTATGTAATTATATGCAAATGCAGGGACAAACCTACCAAGTCTTACTTTCTGCCATTGTCCTTATCTGGAGTTTGGGTATTAATGTGTGTATTCACAGTAGTAACTGTGTAGTAACTGAGAGTCATAATTCTACTTAAGATTAAATGCTGAGTTGATAATTTTTTTTTTTTTTTTGAGTGAGCCTTTTTCATGACTAAATGTGGATCTTTTCACATGGAAACAATTGTGTGCAGAAAATTGCTGGAGCAATTTTGGAGGCTGTTTTTAATTTAAAAATTTGCCTGTGCACAGTGCACCCTTGTTTCTGCCCAGAAACACATTTTAACAGTCAAGTAATATAAATTCTTTAAAAATGGAGGTTTGAAGGGAGATACTGATAAAAATCTCAGCTACTTGATTGACAAGAAACTCACCATGACCTGGCAATGTAAGCTGGCAACCCAGAGGGCTCATCTGTACCCTGGGTTGCACTGCCAGCAGCGTGGCCAGCAGGGGAGGGAGGGGATTCTGTCCCTCTGCTCCTTTGAGCCCCCACCTGCAGTGCTGCCTCCAGCTCTGTCCCAGCATAAGACAGACACGGATTTGCTGGAACCAGCCCAGAGGAGGCCACAAAGATGGTCAGAGCACTGGACCTCTGCTGTAGAGACAGGCTAAGAGAGGAGAGAAGGGTCCTGGGTGATCCTGGAGCAGCCTTCTAGTGCCTCAAGGGGCTCCAGGAGAGCTGGACAGGGACCTTCTCCAGGGCATGGAGTGATGAGGCAAGGGAGAATGGCCTCAGACTGACAGGGGACAGGTCTGGGTTAGATGTGAGGAAGAAATGGGTGACTGTGACGGTGGGGAGGCCCTGGGAAAGGCTGTCCAGACGAGCTGTGGGTGCTCCATCCTGGAAGGGTTCAAGGTTGGATGGGCTCTGAGCAGCCTGGTCTAGTTGAAGGTACCCTGTCCATGGAAGTGGACATGGAGCTAGATTATCTTTAAGGTGCTCCAAATGAAAACGTTGTGTTTCTACGGCAATTTTAGTAACAGTTCCTTCCATACATTGACTTTTCATTTATTTTTTCTCTTCCCCAGCTGCAACCGGCTTTTATTTTTGATGGTTATTCTTTTTACCATCGACTGTTTGCTCATTGACAAGAAAATTCTCTGTTGTTTCCTTTTTGTAGCAAGTTTTCATGAGAATTAAAACTCAAATTAGTTATGTTGATGAGGGAATATTTCAATCATTTAGTCAAAATTGATGCAGTTGCTTTCCAATTTCAGGACTTTCTTAATTTAAATTTTTTTCTCTCACATTTAATGCCTTTTTTTGTCATCTAAATGGTGTTTCTGCCACATTCATCAATTTTTATGGTACCATGTAAATTGCTTCCAAGTTTTTTTTGTAGTGATTTAGACAATTTGTCTATTAGCAAAATTGTAGTACTAGAATACAATAACTTTCTGCTGCATGCCATAAAGTTTTCAAGTAATAACACTTTTCTCTCAAAGATGCTGTGACATCCCAGAAAACAATTTAAGCTGATACTTTTGCTGCCAATTCCTATGGTGTTTCAGGAGTTTTTCAGTGAATTTGAGCTCCTAATTAAGTATGGAAAGCAGCTTAGGATCTTTTAGAGTTATTCAATCTTAAAGCAGAAATTAACTAAGTTATTTCTCAGACAAAGTAATTATAATAGTGTTCATGATTTTAAATATGTATTTCCTACTTGGTTACACAACTGATTCTTAGTGCTTCATTCCTTACTGACTGCATAGTTAACCTTAATGTACGCACAGGCAAAATCAATTTTGCTGTAGTAATTAGAATGCATTTTGAGGGGGAAAAATGCAGCAGCATACATAGCAATGTTTGATATTATATATATTATGCATGTATTGCAAAGAAGAGATCACAGGTATAAGTAGGCCCATTAGCAGTATATATATTTTTTGCATTATTTCTGTAAATTTCTTTAATTGCACTATAGGTATTTTCAAATGGATGAAGACTCAAAGGACAAAACCATGTTACGAAGTTTAGGTGATGCAGTGTGAAATGAGAAGTGAAGGAAGAGTAAATTGATTTATGTTTTTAGGAATTGTTCAGAAATCACATAGCCTATAAAACTCGTCACAAGATTTTCCATAAAGCAAGATACTTAGAATAGAAACAGAATCAGATATTAAGTCAGTAAAAAGAGCTAAGAAATAATGACTATACAGAGGTTGTATGCGTATATTTATTTGAAAGACAATATATTACTGTAATGTGTTACTGCTGCATGACAACTGTGGATTTTATTTGATGAAAAAGGCATCCATAATTTTGGCTTAGGGATTCTTAAAGGAGGACAGACTTCACAGCAAATTGTGAAATACCCATCCAGCCAGAAACAGGGGCATGTAAGAAGAGATAAGGCTGTAAAATATTACCCAGAGTTTAGAAGTCAAGTAAGACTCTCTCTGTCTAGCAAAGGCAGTTTCTACTGGTGAGGCGTGTGCAAATACTTTCCTTGTTTGCTAGTCTTTCCACAGATGCACAATGCCTGGGCTTTTCACCTCTCCCAGACACAGGTAGCCCCACTCAGGGACTAGACAGCCAGCCACTGACTTGACCCACAGGAGCAATTTCGGATCTGCTGACTGCAAGTTTGCTGGAGTGTGATGTCCTGGCACTGGGAGAGCTGCACTCCCATTGTCCAAGTGAAATGCAGTTGGAGATTTTGGGCAGAAGGAAGGGTAGTGGGAGTG
The DNA here is from genome assembly GCA_013400735.1 of Pomatostomus ruficeps. Classification (NCBI taxonomy): domain Eukaryota; kingdom Metazoa; phylum Chordata; class Aves; order Passeriformes; family Timaliidae; genus Pomatostomus; species Pomatostomus ruficeps. The sequence goes on along the minus strand of VYZT01051514.1, from coordinate 81,842 downwards.
TACTGCACCCTGTCATGGTTCAGGCAGTGGCCCGAGCATTCCCAGGTCACAGGTGATTCTTCCTACCTGTTTACTGATTCCTTGACAAGGACTCTTGAAGACAACTAACTCTGGTACTAATTACTGCCCTGCTTGGAGATGTTCTATCTCCCCACCATTGTTCCTCGGGGTTTAGAATTACTCAAGTCTTGTGCTGGATTCAGAATCGATAGAATGAGTCATTTTATGGTTATTTGTGCCTTACTAAAGCTATGGGTAAAGTACTCATTAAGAATCACTTACATTTACATGGCCTTGTCTCTCCTTGACCTGGAAGCTCTATACAGCGAGATGATTGAAGCCCTTGCAAGATAACTTGTACCCTTCATCCAGTGGTGCCTCTTCAGAGAGCAGTCTGTGTAAGAAAAAGACACACTGCATAAAAAGATGTGTGATTAATCAGTACATATTTGTTCGTGTTTCAACTTCCTCTGCCTTTCTGGGAATATAGGAGCAATGAATAATTTTTAACATCAGAGGATGTAATCAATGAGGGTTTTGACTGACTAAGGATTTCAAGGTTTTTCCTATGAAAAAGCCAGTTGACATTCATTAGGGCTTAAAAAAAATTCAATACAACATTTTTTACTTGAAACCAAAAAGTTGAGCTGAAAGATTTTTCATAGAAACATGCCGATGCTGCTGAAATCTTTATTTACATTAAAAAGTCAAAATGAATTGTCAGCTTTTTAATTTTGCGTCAAGGATATTGAATACATAATTCTGTATTTGCTGATGTATATTTAATACATATACAATATAAAATATACTTTGTATTTTAATACTGTGAAAGTTTATTCATTAAATTCAGAGGAGAGTGCATAATTATAGTACACATATTTTATTTTTTGACACAGGAAATTCCTTATGTTCATTTAGACACCAGAAATGGAAAGAAAATGCTGAATTTTCCAAAGAATTCAGATTCTAGCTTTCTATAAGTTCTGTGACTGTGGCAGCTGTATGAAAACTTTCTTTTGCATTAAGTAAATACACTAAAGGGTACTATCTTAGTTTTTATGACAAATTAAAGTAACAAAATGGTGTGATTTTCTTCTATTCATTTTGCAATAATAACATAGTCCTGGTGGCAACACGAAGCCCTGATTTTATGAGCTGTACAGTTCTTTCTGAATACTGAGCCAAAAGGGTGAAGCAGCAGGTTCGTTCAGACCCTTGTTGCTGTATAAAGCTTATTCAAATAGGTAGACTTCAAGTTTCAACTTTTTCAATATCTATCATTTTCCCAGAGTTGCTCTCTAAAAAAGCACTCTCCAAACCATCCCCTTTCCTTTAGAAATTAGGAGAGTCAGACAAGCCTCTGTCTGTGTAGGGCTGTGCAGAGAACTTGCAAACAGGAAAGAGAGCCCATATCCTGCTGCTGTTGCACATAAGAAATCATTACTCCCATGCACTCATCTTCCTGCTCCATTTGTGTGTAACACCCACCAATTCTCTCTTCCATCTCTTCTTTTCTCTCACATCTCCATATGCTTCTTGGTTAAAAAGGCTTCTTGGGTAATCTCTAAAATGTGTCCACTGCTCTCTCCTTCAAAGAAATTCCTCAAAACCCCACCATATTTCAATTATAGTGATTCCATACTTCTATTTCTGTATATCATGAGTTCTACAGAGAATTGTTTTAAGCAATGATGCAGCAGTGAAAGAGGCAGTGCAACCTTAAGATGCACTAGGAGTGGTATTTCAAGAGGAAATGCTGGTGCTATTACAGAGGCTGTGGTACAACCTCAGAAATATTGTGCAGTGTTGGTCACCCAAGGACAAGAATGTTCAGTAAAACTGGAACAGATGTACAGAAGGGTCATAAGGATTATTAATGCAATGGAAAAGCCTGTTATATGAGAAGAAGCAAAAGGATTTTACATGTTCTAACATGGCAAAATAAAAGCTGTGTGCTTATGCTTTCTGTCCAGGGTATAATGGTTGGAGACAGACAGAAAAGTACCTAAACTAACTGACAACATAGAAGAAAACAATAATTCTTGAAGAGATTTAAAATGAATTTTTTTTTTTCCGCTATGAGTCCAGCCAGGGTCATAATGAAAACACAGGGGAAGAAAAGTTCTCTATGCTTTCATGGAAGCTATGTGAAATGCTGGGAAAGCAGAACATGCACCCTAGGACATCCTTTCCCAAAGTCCTGCAGCATTCTAACTTTTCTCCATTAATAGTGTCTTTTACTTTATATGTCACACATCTGCTGTAAAACATTTAGCCTCATGCTCAGACATTCCTTGTCTTCCACACACTTCCTGTGCGATGTTAGGTAGGTCACTATGTCCCTCTGCCTTCCATGTGTACAGTCTGTATATTAGTATTCCGTACCTCAAAGGGATGCTGGGAGGATAAATATAGTAATGAATGTATTGGCAGAGGCAAGTAAATATTTTATCGTAGGCAAGGAATCTCTGCCTTTGTACAATTTCTGTGTTACATGTTTTTGTCAGAAAGCCTATATAAACCACACAACAATAATAATGAAATATTTGGTTATTTGTGTATCTGCATTTCCCAGGGTTTGTTTTTTTTTTATATAGAATGTAAAATTTTTCAGAGCTTCTTCTCGGTTCCCCAGTTTAAGACTGACATGGGCATAGAGGTCTGAGTTCAGCAAAGGGCCACAGAGATGATTAAGTAGAGGCTGTTTTAGGATGGGTGTCAGAGGTTGTTCAGTCTGGAGAAGATGACCTTCTCCAGGGGGACCTTATCAATGAGTACAGACACCTAAGGGGTAGTAAAGAACATGGAGATGGGCTCTTGTCAGTGCTGCCCAGTGACAGAACAAGAGGCTATGGGCACAGATTTCAATGGAAGAAATTCTATTTAAACTAAAGTAAACCCCAAACAAAACACTTTTACACCTCAAGGCTGGTTGTACATAGGAACAGATTTCCTAGGGAGGTTTGTGCAGTCTCCATCCTTGGAGACATTGAAAGCCCATCTGGACCCGGTCCTGAGAACCCTGATCCAGCTGTCTCTACTTGCATGGGGCTGGGACCAAATGTTCTCCAGAGGGCTGTTCCCATCTCATCCCTTCTCTCTGATCCTTTTTCCAAAAATAAGTGGAAGGAAGGAAAAACTTACTTTTGTGAAATTTCTGGAGGAAGTGAATCTTTGTACATTTCATTCACACTGTTAAACTAAATGCAGCAGGACAGATACCTGAGATTTGATCCTTTTTAATAGCTCTCTGCTCCCTAAGTGCATGGCAGCTTGAATGAGGTGTGAATGGCGACATTATACCCTACTGTCACTTGGACTTTTGCCACTCACTCCTGTGCAGTCAGGATTTTGGTGTAAATTACTCAAAGTGGAGAATCACTGTTGATCTTAAAGCTGCTGTTTTTACTCTGGAACAGTATCCTTTACTTATTTAAAGGAATGGCTTAAATCTGTGTGCTATAGAAGTATATAAAGAAATTTGGTTTTATGCTTTATAAAATAAAAAGAAAGGTACATTCTGTAACAGGGATCTAGCAAGAAGAAGACAACTTGCAGCTTATTCATCAGTGTTATAAAATGAGTGTAATCCCACTCTGAACAATGGAGGGTTAAGTTTATGTCTGAGTTTTATGTGGCAACCCAGAACTCCAAAGTTGCAGCCTCTTTCCCAGTCCAGATATCCTCTTGATGAAGTTGCTTCCCAAAATGAAAGCCTTACCATTTTAAAGGAATACTCTAAATATCTTTATTCTAGTAATGTAATTCTTCCTAAAATAGTAGAAACAAGGAAAGCAAAGAGTGGTTCCTTGAGGAAGTTTTTTATCCTGGCTTGTGAAGGAAATACTCCCCTGCATCTGAGAGACGAATCATGCTGACATGTGCTGGAATAGTTCTAGTCCCAATTTATGATTCCAAAGACATTTTCTTGTACATCTTGTTAAGGTAAGATACACCCTTTTTTCCCTCCTTC